>JAOQMP010078646.1:0-18764 GCA_027563575.1 Erythroxylum pedicellare | reverse complement strand
GATAATGATAGTGATACATGTAAAAGTTGTCAAGGTTAAGTTGATAAGTTTTGTGAGTATATATCTAATAATGGGATCACCATGATAAGTGAGAATATTGAGCACATATGTATTATATATGTGGAGATGATATAGGAAGCATTCTATGACTTATTGAATATTTGTTAGTCATAGTTCCCATAGTTTAAAGTATAAGATGAATTAGAGTAACACATGAAAGTGTCTATAGTGATCAATCAGGGATAGATTGAGATTGTTAATGATGTTACTATATGTGATGAATTTGAGGAAAAAGAAGAAGGGCATGATCGTGGTATAGTTCCGACAATCGAGAACAAGCGCAAAAGGAGAAGTGTTGTCTAGAATATAATGAGATTAAGGTATCCTTAGCATGAGGTATTAATTAGTGAATTGTCATAAATACATCTCTAGATAAGATGAAATGATGTTGATAATATATGCCGACGTATAAGAGTAAATGAATATGCTTATTGCTTCATTGAGCCTTATAAGAAAGGATATTCTGATCATATAAATTATGATAGAGATTGATCTTATTAAGATATTATGAATAATTGAAATTGATCTTCTTGAGGTACTAAGAATGACTGATAAGCAGTGATGAAAACAATTGATTGATAAGGATTATGTAAATAGTATTGATGATAGTAGCAAGAAATCTTCTTTCAAAGAAGAATTTCACCGAATTAGGTTAAATAGACTAGATGGTTTACTTTTAAGGATGATCAATGAAGGAACAAATCAGAAATGGATATGTAATGAATCAAAAGTAAATATTGGAGTCCTATTCCTAACGGAGACTCAAGTGTAAGAGGTTGGATATGCTATAGAGAGTACATTAGCTTGTTGATGAAAAGTAACCCGTTTATATTAATAGGTTCATGAAATTAGGATGATATTATTGCTATTGCTGAAGGAATTTAGGTTCACATTATATTCTATCAAATATGTTTAGGAGATACAATTTAGATTTGATGAATGTGTTACCAACACAGGAAGTTAAGATTGCAAATAAATTGAAATATGCGGAGAAACTAGTATGAATGAATAGACATTAGAATAAGTCAATGTGAAATTAGAGGAAATCGAATGAAAGGAGAAAATCATTTGAGAAAAGAAGTCAATTGGGATACCAAAAACAACCTTAGATAATATTACCTCATTGAGGAATTAGTTACATAAGGAATTACAAGAACTAATTATGGGCATATTGAGTTTTGGCAATATCTATCTGAGTAATGCTCCGACAATATTATGGTATTGAAGATTAAAACAATCCAACAAAATTGGATCAATTAGTGACTATGATCATAGATGATATATTGAATGTATTCGAAAAGTTGAGAAGAATATTTTGAATACTTGAAGTAAATCTTACATATCATGAAGGTATAAACAATTATATGTCAAGTTTAATAAGAGTGAATTTTAGCTTGATCGAATAAAATGGTGGGTCCTATATTATCCGAACATGGCATGTTGGGAGACCTAAAGAAAATAGAGGTAATGATGAAGGGAGAAACTCTAAGGCATATATAAGAGATCCAGAGTTCTTTAGAACTAGCTATATATTGGATGCTACCAGAGACTATTAAGGAGTTTTTCCTGATCTTAGCTCTTTGACAAAAATTTCTGAGGAAAAACATGTAAAACATAGAGATAGATGAATGTAAAAAGAATTTTAAGGAATTATAATACTGATGTTAATTATGTCATCTAGATTTGGAGATTATGTAGTATATAATGAGGTTTCACACCAGAGATTACGAGGCAATCTGTTGCAGCATAATAAAGTGATTTTGTATGCATAGAGACAATTAAGGTCTCATGAGTTGATTATTTGATACATGGTTTAGAATTCGCTACAATAGTAATTGCTTTAAGAGCTTGCAGACATAATATGTAGCGTGAAACATTTCGGAATTATTCAGATCAATAGAGTTTGAGGTAATTATTGAGTTTAAAAGAATTGAGTACAGGTCTAAGATAATGGATAAAATTATTGGAAGATTATGATTGTGCAAATGAGTACTATCCTAGTAAAGCTAGTGTGTATCTGATGCATTGAACAAAAAATTCAATAACGAAATTGCACAAATTCAGATATTGAGGTTTCCAAACCTAGTGCAATAAAGAGCTTAGAGTGTCGAGTTTAATTTGGGGAAAAATGAAGTATTATTAGCTACATTGAAATTAAAAATCAGTTTTATATGAAAGGACTAACAAAGCTTGAAGTGAGGATTCAGAATTGTGAATCTTATTGAGGAATTGAAAATGAATCTGAATTTTGAGTTTGAATAGAAAAAAAATGATATTTTGTGATTATAGTAGAAAGTATGAGTACCTGATACAGATGATTGAACAAAGAGATTATTAAAGAAAGTACAAATAGTAACCTATGCTATACATCCTAATAGGAATATGCTAGAATAATATTTAATGGCCAAGGATGTAGAAGCAAGTGACTGCATGTATGAATTACTAACATTCTTAATTATTGGAGATTTGCTTAAAGCTTATATTTTGGAGTTCATAGAAACATAAAGTCAATCTACAGTTTTAATTGACTTTAAGCATATCAATCATTATCACAGTGATATCGTTGAAATACCGTACGAGGTGTAATACGACAAAAAGAGTCGTTCGCCCTTATATTGAAATGAAGAGGGCCTAAAAAAGGTTGAAGGCCAAAATTGATTCTAGACACTGTTGATAAGTGGAATTAATCTGTGATAGACATTAGGTGATTCAAGAAAGGTAAATAAATTAGATGGATTAACACCGAAGATATAGAATATAGTGAGACAGACATAAGAGTTAAGCGTATTAACACTAAAGAGATGTGAATTATTAAGCAAAAGATAATATTTCTAAAAGTATCACCTTGGCAAGGTATGTTTAGGTTAGGAAAAAGGATAAACTAAGCTTGAAATGTGTTGGTCCATATGAAGTTATTGAGAACATAGGACCATTAACTTATAAGTTAATCTTATAAAAAAAGATATATTAGATTCACACTATATTGCATGGGAGTACGTTAAGAAATATCGATATGATCTGACATAAATGTATTATCGGCACAAAAAGTGAAACTTGCAAGTAATTTGATATATATATATATTGAGGAACCAATTAAGATTGTGTGGTATCTGAATAAGTTATTGAAAGGCCTAGCGAGTCTATCGACCATAGTCAGTTGAAAGAAAGTATTCGAGTAAAGTAGCAACATGGGAAACGAGGGAGCATAAGAGCAAACAATACCCTTGCCTTTTTAATCAATCAGATAAGAATTTTGAGGATGAAATTTATTAAGGGGAGAATTGTAACTTCTTGTTCCCATACTAAGGGTTAGAACTCTAGAATTCTGTAACTGAGAAATACCAAGGATAGATTAGAAAAGAGCATTTTATACTTATACATAATGTTAGCATACACACATATGAACTACAATATTGCACACATTACAATGATTTGTTCATGCACTCATTTGACACTTTATGGGTATAAATGATTGATTTGATGCGATTATGATATGGATAGTGAATATTTTGCCTTAAAAATTGATTTGGTGAAATAAATTATCGATTTAGAATTTTTAGTGAAATTTGAGAATTTTATAAAATTATGGGTTTTTTGGACTAGGAAAAATGCCAAGTGATAGGATAATTGATAAATGGTAGTAGAAATAAGAGTCAAATGATAGTTGAAATTTTGATAAGAGACATTAAGATTTAATGACGAATATCATAGAAAATTGGGAGACAATGAGAATAAAAATTAGAGACAAATGAACTGGTTAAGAAAGAAGACCCATTAGAAACCATAAGGTGGTAACATGTGGCAAGTGACAAGTGTCACTTGCCATGCCACACACCTATCCACGATATTTCCTTCATTTGAAAGACTATCTTTTGTCTTTCATTTTCATTTGGTGCTTTCTTCTTCTCTCTTCATTTACAATCTTCATCATCTACATTTCTTCTTCTTTATTTCCACGATACTTTCAACTCTCACCATTGTGAACTTTGCCATCATTTTTCACGTGTTTCTTCAAGATCATATGTCTTCTTCTTAGAGAAGAATCTAACCTACTCCACCTTCTATGTTGATGATCGAATGATATTAGAGAAGCTAGGGATAAGTGTTATCTGAAGATCTTGAGGTAAACAAGTATATAGCATTACTCTTCTTTATTTATTGAATGAAACATGTTTTGATGATAGTCAAGATTTAAATGATCATAAAATGAGGATGGGTACATGCATTAATGAGAAATGTGGGTAGATTTAGGTCTTGCTTTTATATATATGATGATCAATATTTCATAAGTTGTTGTTGAGATGATTTGAGTTATAATGATCATTAAGGATGGTGTAGGTAAAAGTGCAGAAAAATTTGATAGATAATGGGTTTTATATTCTATTTTTAGTGTTCATGATCCATCATGGAATATAATTTGTTATGGATGATATTTAGCTGAAATAGGAATCAAGAGGAAATAATGAGGACATAAGCTAGAAACGATAGACTAAGCAAAAGAGATGAACTAGGATGAAAATGATTATGAAGTGTGCTGGAATATGTTAGAAGGAGTGCTTTCACTGAACATGCATCTATATTTTATCCATATCTTGATCTGTACTTGTCCAAATGGGATTATTTAAAGTTTATATTAAACTAGATACAAATGCTATATTTTTCATGAAGGAATATAATTTTGATTTTGGCTCTAAGATTTCAAATTTTGGCTTAAAGTTGAGTATAGTGTGCTATCATAGTTTGGGAACAATCTGTATTATTTTAGGTATAACTTACAGAATACTAAACCAAACAACATGTAATTGGTGTAATTAGAAACTTAATACATATGGGAACATTTTTTTTAGAATAGTATATTGCCTAAATACTTCAGTTTCCATATCTAATCCATGTAAAAGTGATCCGAAAATCTGTTTTGAGAAAAGCTAGAATGATGCTTGAGTAAGGGAATCATCAGGTAGTGCACGATTGTGCACAAGCACGATCGTGATAGACAGGAACATTGAGGAGTTGTATGATCATGTCATAGAGGAAACCTAATGAGGTTGCACGATCATACACAAGCACAATCATACACAAGCATGTGACATAGAAGTTGCACCATTGTTTGACAGCTTTTAACACCCTTCACTCTTTTAACCATAACTCCTTCTCTGGACCTCTAAACGACTTGAAAATTGAACCACATTCTCCTTACACATTGGAATTCCTGTCCACCAAATTTCATCATCATCTGAATTTACTAAGAAAATATTGGTAAATGGTTGATTGATGAACTTAGGAAGGTCAAGTTTCACAAGATATGATATATAAATGATCATAAGATGTGAATTAAGGAAATATACCCGGGATTGTCATTGAGCATGCATTATACATTTCATATATACATATGTATATAATTGAGTATTCATGAAAATGTGCAAAGTTGTAATGTATGTAAATGTGTGTTGTATGATATAGAAGAGCAATTAGAGCGACAACATCCAGACATTGCCAGGACTTCAAGGTAATAGCTATTTGGAGCAAACTGTGAGTAACCTAGATGGTCTCACTTGATTAATTGTTTGTTTTGAATTTCTGTATTGAATTACTACTGAATGTGAACAAGATTGAGACAATTCTAGACATTAATAGTCCAAGGAGTTTGATAAATGTGAGAACATAGGAAGTGCTTCATTGAATGTGAATGTGAATGAAAAAAGTGATACTTAACATCATTGTTGAATGCAGGACCAAAGTCTGACGATAAATGTGAATATGAAACTAAAATCAAGTGATTGATTGAATATATCTGAATATGATGCATTTCATTACATGAATGCATGAACAGATAAAGGTTGTTGTAACCGTAGTAGCCACCGAAAAAGAGCTTAAAGCTTAGAAAGTAAGAAAGAGCTTAAAACTCAGAAAGTAATTAAGTCCAAAGACTCACAATGTAAAATGAGCCCTGTATCCTAACAGATAAGGAACAGTTATTAATAAGCCTAGTATCTACAAGGGATATGGGATAGTTACAGGAACTCAATCACAACAATAACAACTAGAAGTAAGTCTCATAAGCATTGAATATATATTTAATATGTATGTTTTGAATGATTGAAATGTATTATTAAACTGTGTTGAATGAGAAATACAAAAATTGTGAACAAAAGAATTTTGTGATACTACATGATGATAAATGAAATGATGTGCTATATGATATGAGTGAACCATCGAGAATGGATAACTCACTGAGTTCGTAAAACTCACCAAAATTGCAACGTTGACTTTTCAGGCTCAGAGGAGATCTCTAGTTAGACAAACTGGTGCCTAGCCACTATATTAGGATAAAATATAGAGGTAGGGATCAGTTCATGTCTGCATAGATTTTTCTATTATTTTTTATTAAAAATGTATTTCGTAATTATTGTACTGCACGTATCTAAATAATTTTGTTTTGTAATGACTTTCCAAATTGGAAATGTTTGTAAATGAGATTGATCAATGAGTGTAATAATAATTAACATTTTGATGTTTATAGAAAAGGCCTAATTTGATTAGTGGTTTTCTGTAATATGCGTGTGATATTTGAAAATTTTCTAATAAGTTCGATTGTTTGGCCGTACTAGTGCACCGCCCTTTTCTAATACCATCAATATGTTTGGGGATGTGCACTATGAGAGTGTTGTGATACATTTCCTCTTTGCTTATGACTATATATTCTTGAGAAATATGGGAAATGAGTAAATGTTTTAGTTTGTGATCTTAATTTTGTTGTTTTGCCTGAGGATGGTAAACAACCTTAAATAAAGTCCCTTTAACTTATAAGTGTATACTCTTATGGTGGAGATTTGGTATATAAACAAGTATATAGTAGAATATTTGCATTAAAAGAACTTGAACGAAGCACCAAACCATTAAACATATGAGTAGTATGAGACATAATCGTAAAGGAGAATCACCAAGACTTTAGCATACTTTAGAATAAGATTGTTTTAGTATATCTTTGCGTATTTCCTTTTAAAGTTTAATTATGATGTGTTTTATTGCTTTAATCTTAAATGGTTTGAATTTAAGCTATGCATTAAATGGTTTGAATTTAAGCTAGGCATACTTTTTGATTTCAAGATAAATGGATTGATGAAATTTTTTTATTTATCATGTTTTGATGTGATTTATGCAAAGATGAGTAAAAAGTAAGTATGGGAAAATTTGATAACACTATTAAATGTCATTATTTTGAGCCTTATTTTTGTTATGCAATGTGTAATTTTTTATTTGTTCTAAATGATTTGCATATCTTTTGTATTTTTGATATGAATATGAAATTGTTTGTGCCTCTCTACTTTATTAAAGTCGACTACCTATACTAGATGTTGTCATTTTTAGGAGATTATTTTTGAAGAGACTCACCTTATTCTAGATAAAACTCTATATTCTAAATTTTTTCTTGTAACAAGTCACTCCTTCTATAAAAAGAATCTAGCAATCAACTCTATAAGAATTGTCGTGAAATTGGTCAGACTTTTGCAAATTTTCTTATTGTAAAATGAAGATATTGTCGTAAGTTTTACTCATATTCTTGAATATTGTTCAACACGACCTCCACAATTAAAAGGAGGGTTCTCTAAATCCAAGAATCATTTGAAGTATGGATCTTCCTCTATCACTATTGCTATCATTCAAGATTTTACTGCCATAAGTGATTTGAGAAACTACTCAAACAAATTATTTCTTCTACTTCCTTACTACCATCTCAAATTCTGGATCTTCCTCTATCACTGTTGCTACCATATAAGGGTTTCATATCACCATTGTCAATGTTCTTGAGGAACTAATAAAATATTTTATTCCTTCTAATTCCTTTACTACTTTTTCTACCACCACAACTAAGTCTACTTAGCTTTATGACTTGGAATGTTGCAATCATACGATTAATAATGTCAAACTTTTGTCTTCTTTAAAACCTATCTATTCTTTACCATTAATCCATATTGTAAGTGGTACTAAAATGCATATCACTTATATTATTCATACATTTACTCCCAATATCAATCTCCCTAAAACCTACAAAATCCCCAATTTAGACATCAATCTCATCGTTGTTGGTCATTTAAGTGATGTAAGACTAAATGTTAACTTTTGTCCCTTTAGTTTTTAGGTAAAAGATCTAAAAATTGGTCAGATTCTTAGGACATGTCATACGGTGGATAGATTATTTAAACTTACCTCTTTTCTTCTCCTTTCAACACTTGTTTCCACTATCACGACCATTAAGTCCTCCATTCAATAGTGGCATCTTTTTCTTAGTCATTCTTTAGCTATTAAAATCCATCCTTTAATTTCTCATGGCCTTTTAGGTTCTTCAAAATTTGAATCATTTCAATGTTTAGGTTATCAACTTGCAAAATAACTTGCTTTGTCCTTTAATAATAATGATTCTATTTTTGATAATCCACTTGACTTAACTTATTCTAACATTTCGGGTATTTTCCTTATACCTTAAATCAATGGATTTTATTACTTTTCTTTATTTATTAATGATTATTCTTAGTTCACTTGGATTTATTTTTAAAACAACATTGAGTTACCATCAATTTACATAACAAATCTAATATAATGAATACTCAATTTTCATAAAATGATTTGTATAGACTATATTATGGAATATTGAGACTCTTCTTTAATTCAGTTTCTTAATCAACAAGGAAATGTTGTTCAACATTCATTTCCTCACATGCACCAACAGAATGGACGAACTTAACAACATTGTCCTATTCTTAATTCTATTTATGAACTTACTCTTTTTGCTTAATGTCTAAAAAAAAATTCAGTGAGAAGTATTTTTTACTATTGTCTACACTGTAAATAAAATTCCCACCTTGGTTTTTCATAATTTATCTCCCTTTAAAAGTTTATTTTGTAAGCCTCTTGATTGTTCAATTATATGGTCCTTTGTATGTGATTGATTTGTTCTTTTACAACGTTATACACATATAAAATTAGACCCTCATGCTTACATTGATTTCTAAGTTATAGGATAAACTATAAAGGGAATCATAATTGGGATCCTATTTCCAATATATTACATATTTCTTGTCATGTTACCATATTGGAAAATATAATGTTTTTTCTCTTTCCAGATTTCACCACTCTGTTGCTACTAAATCTTTGTTTTTAACTAACTCTCCAATTGAGTTGTTTCCTAGTTCTAACATAGAAAACTCTACCATTAACCATAACACTATAATAGTGCATTATAATGCTAGTCAAAATAAACTAGCCCTACTATTGTAACAGTGGTGAGTCTAGGTTGATCCCATAGAGAGTGTCTAAAGTTTATGAAATGAAATTAATTGGTGTTTAGGTTTAGGGGTTTTTGGTTTTAGAAATAAGAAAAAAAAACTAACTAACAAAAGCAATGTGAAGAAAGCATGTAAAAAATGATAAAAGTGGGGAATTCGACAGGGAGTTGGTTTTTTGATTCAATCTCAGCCTACACCCTAATTAAACATATTTCAATGATTTATCATTCTTAAACCTCTCATAGCAACTATTAATTGTGGGTTAATAATTAACATGAGTTTTCCCTTAGGTAGTGTTTAATCAAGATATGATCGTTAATTAAATTTAACTACCAAATAACCTAGGATATGATCTCTATATTCAATTGGGTAGTAGCATTACGAATTAGGTAAACTGATTAATCAAGGCAACAATCATATAAAATACATCATTTAACCTAGTAATTTTATCCCTAATGATTACGAATCATTAGTCACTACACATGAATTTCAAATATAACAATTATGAATTATATCAAAATTTCAATAATCGGTTTATAAATAATCAATCCGATAAACATATTCAAATCATCTTTTCACAATACCCAATGGGGTTCATACACAAATAATTAAACAATAATGAGAATACGATTATCCATACACAAAACCTAAATCAATTAACATAAGATAACACAGTCAATTTCTAAAGAGAGAAAGAAATAATAAAATAGTGAAATACACTTAACCTAGGTTGTCAGCATTGATGTTATCTCCGAATTAGTGTCGGGATGTCTAGCCCTCTATAGGTCTCTCCTGGTTGAGAGCTTTACACCTCACCTTCATTAAAATCAAGAGCTCCTAAAAAGATTTGCTTCAGCCTCTATAAATAACCCACCGAAGAACCACCCATACTAGCGCCTCCCTTTTTGTCATATTTTATAGACCCTTGCTGTTGTTTTTATTTTTATTCAAACCTATGCTGCCAAACCCTCATGCTACTTTTGTGTTTTTTCCTTCAGACCAATGATTGCATTTTTGTGCCCTTCGTTGTACATCTACTTTTAACTCCTTCACCCTGCATTTTTCTCCTAGCCATTTGTGTGAAACATAAATAGCATTTACGTTATTCACATAAACAACATTTTCATGAATCATTGTTCTCATTTCTCTTATAACACATACATCCTCTTTTGTTTCTTTTAAAACCTAATGATTCTTTTTTTGATTATATTCCTTATTGCATCGTTTTGGTCCAACTGTGCCTTAATTCTGCATTGTGCACTTTTGGTCCATACTTCTAGCTGTTGCACCCTTTAGCTCATGTGTTGCTGTTGTTTTTATGTGGTTCTTCTCCGAGCTACCTTATCTTCATTTAATTCCTATAAAGCACATTGCATGGGTTGTGGTCCATCATCCTTGACTTCACTAATTAAATTAATCATGTGCATGGCCATTTGAAACATTAAATTCACGTACACCTTACATGGTACATGCATAATAACATTAAGCAACTTTGATTTACTTATGTTTCTATTTTTCTTGTCTTCTTTTTGTCTTTTAATTTTCTTCTTCTTGTTTCATAAAGACAAGTTAAAATTAATCTTCAAAAAATGGCCTAAATATCATGTTTTTGACTAAGTTTAACTTCTTTGCTTATGAATTGTGCCTAAAATTACATACGAGTCAAAGTAAATATCTTAAGCAATCAATTAAGATCAAATTTCCCTACATATAGCTTTTGGGCATCCTCAGGCAAAACATCAAAATTAAGCTCTTATAACCAAAAACATTGACTCATTTCCCATATGTTCCAAGTCATAAACAAAGATGAATGACTTTCAAAAATTATAGCAAGAACTCAACATTCTAAGCTTTTGCTTATGATCAATCAACATTCAGTACCTTTTAAAACTGAGCAATCTAATGGTAGACTTAGAAAATGTGTTTAACTAAAACATATCCATGGGTACACTCAATACCATTTATGATCATAACAATCCACAACTTTGCATATCATTTCATTTTTCCACCACTAAAGGTCACATGTAAAATCATGAATTAAAGGACTTTTTAAGGTTATAATGTGGGTAAAGGTAAGGTGAGATGTATTTGGGTAAAGTAACATGAAAGCCATAAAAGCTAGTGAAACAAAAGTAATACTCAATACACTATCAACTGTATAAGTTAACATTTATACAAAACTAGGTACAATCAGCTATGATGAATGCAACAATTATATTTTACAACTCAATTCAGTTCTCACATATAAACCACATGAAGCACATACCAATCTGAAGGGATCACTCATACAATTGATGACAATAAGTTGAAACCACAAAGAGTAACCTTTCTAATCCATCATCTACCTTATATTAAACATACTCAAATAATCATTCAATACAACTTTAAGAGGATGTATTAAGTATGAATAACCTTGCAAACCATATATGCACTTCCTCCTTGATACATTTATTTGAACATTTATTTTTTATTTTTCTTTTCCTTTTCCTTTTATTTTCTTTTTCTTTTCTCTTTTCTTTCTTTCCTTTCTTTTATTTTCTCTTATAAAAATTAAAATCAACTGCATCAATATAGGAATTTCAATAATAAGACATAAAATAACATCCCAATGTTATAACTAACTTATACATATGCATACCCCTACACTTAGAATATTGTATATTCACAAACTCAAAAATCAACAACTGTTTCACTAACTTTAAGACGTAGGAAAGAAATTTGGTTAGGTTAAAGCATGTAATGTGGCTAATACACAAAGAAAAGGAAAATAAAGCTCAAAGGGGGCTTATTAAAACAAAAAAATCATATAATAGGTAGGTTATTTGGATAATGTAGTTCGAAAAAGCAAAGAATGCCTAATCATATCCATGTTAATGCATGTGATAAAAATGTGGTCTCGAATAGAAATTCAAGGCAAAATCAGGATGCACATGTCATGAAGGTCACACATTATTCAAAGACAATGAGACTGATCTGAATGTGTTAGTCTAATAAGGCTCAAAATCTCATCGGCTTTGTTTATCACTAGTTACTACTTTTCTAAAGATAATACACATCGACCAATCATAAGAGTAAAAATACATGCTAAAGTTGCTGTGAAATTCTTTAGTCAATTTAAACTCTAATCATGACTATATAATCCTATAAGCAACAGAAAAGAGAAAATTTTTGTTTTTGTTTGTTTTATTCTTTCTCTTATTTTGATTAAAAACTAAAAAACAAGCAAGAACAAACTAACAATGAAACACACATGCTTATAAAAAGAAATGCGAAAAGGTAAAGGAAAAGAAATTTACTTCCTTTAAGTTGCCTCCCAAGAAGCTCCTTTGTTTAGTTTCGCTGGCTTGACTCTATGTTTTCTCCTCACATGAGAAAATTATGATCTTCACATAGTACATTTTAAGCCACTTCCATTGTGAGGTAGTTCAAGATAAGGTCTCAGTTAATGATCATTCACATATAGTATCTTTAAACATCTAGTCTTTACTAAGTTCATGCACTCGAGGAATATCTTAAATGTCTCTTTGCCTTTTTCTTCCTCAATTAATTCCTCCAGTCTATTATACAAAGGTGAAGAATTAGTCTAAAAAAATCATGGACTTAGTACTCACCTCTGAGCTAGATATGCTATTTTTTTGTTCGAGCTCCTCCTCAAATTATTCCGCACAAGTAATTCCTTTATTAGTCCACTCGAGATTCTCAAGCTCCTCATCACTCCATAAGGTTTTTATACTAACGTCCTTTGGGTACTCCTCAGGGTGATACGACTTCTCCTCTTTACTTTTGAGTTGTAGATGGTCGATCCTCACTGCCATCTCATCCATTTGATTTGCCACATTCTAGAATCTAGACATTGTATGCCTCATTTCCTGCTGGAATTGCATCATATCCTCTTGGAGCTGCTTCTGTTCACTTTATTGAAGTTGCAAAATATTAGCATTCATAGTATTAATCAATTCTTCCAGAGATGTACCTGAATCTTATTGGCTTTCCACATATTGGATACTAAACCTTGCATGATGCCAAAATTAATATCCATTATATTGGAATTATCGGGTATTCTGTTGAAAATACTACATACTCTCTAGAAGTTGCTGCATACCCTATTAAAATTAAAGATGGATAGCAAATATAGGTCTTGATATAGTTGTCCAAACGTGTACCTATGTTGTAATAAGAAACTTCTAGTCTATACGGGAATCGTTATGCATCCTGCAAACTATCAATGAAGTAATTATGTTGATTATCCCATTCATAACAAAAGTTAGGTTGATTAGTCCAAACTTGGTTATAAGATTGGGGATATGAGTTCTAAGATAAATTACTTTTGTCTATGTCAATTCTTTTTATAATTAACAATCACGAAACACAAAGTGAAAAGATCAAGAAATAACTTAAAATAAACTAATTACAAATAAAAATGTACAAGACATCAATTAAAATCAAGAATAAAAACAAAAACACCACATTCTCCAGCAATGATGCCAAAATTAATAATGCGTTGTAATGCTAGTCAAAATAAACTAAACTTACTAATGTAGTAATGGTGAGTCTAGGTCGATCCATAAAGAGTGTGCATAAAGTTTATTAAATAAAATTAATCGGTGTATAGGTTTAGGGGGTTTTGGTTTTAGAAATAAGAAAATAAAATAAAGTTAAACTAACTATAAAAAATAATGTAAAGAAAACATGTAAAAAATGATAGAAGTGGGAAATTCGGTAAGGACTCGATTTTTTGGTTCAGTATCAGTATACACCCTAATTAAACATATTTTAATAATTTTCCATTCCCAAACCTCCCATAGAAACTATTAATCGTGGGTTAATAATTATCTAAAGTCTTCCCTTAGGTAGTGTTTAATCAAGACATGATGGTTAATTAAACCAAACGTCCAAATAACCTAGAATACGATCTCTAAATTTAATTGGATAGTAGCATTATGAATTAGGAAAATTGATTAAACAAGGCAATAACCACATATGATACGACATTTAACCTAGGTTATGTTATCCCTAATGATTACGAATCATTAGTCACTATACATGAATTTCAAATATAACAATTACAAATTATATCAAAATTCTAGCAATGAGTTTGTAAATAAACAACCTAATGAGCGCATTCAAATCATCTGTTCACAATACCCAATGGGATTATACAAAAATAATCAAAGAATAATGAGAATACAATTATCCATACACAAAACTCAAATCAATTAACATAGGATAACATAATCAAATTTCTAAAAAGGGAAAGAAATAACAAAAACACTAAAATACATTTAACCCAAGTTGTCGGTGTTGATTGCACCTTCAAACCAGCATCGGGAAATGTAGCCCTCCATGGGTCTCTTTTGGTTGAGAGCTTTACCCTTCATCTCCATGAAAATTAAGAGCTCCAAAAGGATTTGCTTTAGCTCCCACAAATAACCCACCGAAGAACCACTAATGCTAGCGCCTCCCTTTCTGTCCTATTTTCTAAACCCCTGCTTTTGTTTTTATTTTTATTCAAACCTATGTTGCCAAACCCTCACGTTACTTTTGTACTTTTTTTTAGACTTCAGCCCAACGACTACATTTTGGTTCCCTTCACTGTACATCTACTTTTTGCTCCTTCACTTGTGTTTTTTTCCTAGTCATTTGTGTGAAATGCAAATAGCATTTGCATCAAACATTGTTCATTTCTCTTATAACACATGCATCCTCTTTTGTTTCTTTTAAAACGTAGCACTACTTTTTCTAATTATATTACTTGTTGCATCGTTTTGGTCCAGTTATGCCTCGATTATGTGCTGTGCACTTTTGGTCCATGCTTCCAGTTGCTATATCGTTTAGTTCATACGTTGCTATTGTTTTAGTGTGCTTCTCCCAACTGCCTTGTCTTCATTTAATTCCCATAAAACACATTTCATAGTCTTTTGTCCATCATCCTTGGCTTCATTAATTTAATTAATGTTGTGCATAGCCATGCAAAACATTAAATTCACGAACACCTTGCTTAGTCCAGGCATATTAGCCTTGAGCAACTTTGATTTTTTTGTTTTTTTATTTTTCTTATCTTATTTTTGTCTTTTAATTTTATTCTTCATGCTCCATAAAGAAAAGTGAAAATAATCTTTGGAAAATGGCCCAAATATTGAGCTTTTGACTCACTTTAACCGCCTTGCTTTTGAATTGTGCCTAAAATCATATATGAATCAAAGTGAGTATCTTAAGCAATTTCATATCATTAACCGCTAAGTGTTATGAAATAATTAAACTATCAATTAAGCACAAATCACACTAACTCACTTGTTCCTATTGAATCTATGCTAATTAATGATCCTACACCTATACCATTTGTTCTCACTGAATTTGCCCCAGTTAATAATCTTGCGTCTATTCATAACCTGATTTTGGCAATTATGGTTTTCAATAATTGCATAATCAATTCAAAAATTAACAATCAATCAATAATGAAGCTACAATATTAAAGATGACTCTGACACCACTGTTTAAAAAAAAGGGTGGGATATGATCTCTTGCATAAATGGAAGAACAATAAAAAGGCTTTTTTCCCCTTCATGCTAAACTCAGTTCATTCATTGATGGAACTCCTGGTGATTTCCTACTCCTCTTAGTTAGTTGCCACCACAATATTCCCCACATTCATCTAATGTAGAAACCTTTTGTTAGAGAGACTTTCTAACTTGCAAACTCTTCAATAACATTACTATGGCTATGCTCAGATTGAGTAATCTAAAAGTAAACTGGAGCAAAATCATTTGGCACAATATTCTTCCTCAAAAGGTATCTTTTCTTCTATAGCTTACTGTTAGGAATTGGCTTAATATTACTAATAAACTTTCTTACCTTGATATCAACAGAACCTGCAGTTTATGTTTTACACAAGATGAAACTAAAGATTATCTATCTCTTTATATGTCCAGTTTCTAAGTTTATTTAGGAACAGGTGAAGCTAAAATGCTTATGGAATGGTTCTGATAATTTTATTTCCTTCATTATACATTTTCCAGTCACACAAACCTCTATTCCTGTAATGAATAAATTGATTTACTTACTGGCCGTGGGATTGTGTATGCAAAAAATGGAAAGAAAGGAATGCAATAAAGTTTGAATCCAAATGCAAAAACGTAAATGCACTTATGATTGAAAGGAATGCAAGAAAGTTTGAATGTAAATGCAAAAATGTAAATGCACTTATCATTGAAGCTATAAATAGAACTCGAGAAATTATTTTACTGAAGAACCTTGCATCATATTGTATTTCCACTTTACTACGTTCATTGAATCTCTAAGCCATGTGCTACTTACATACTCTATGTTCTCTTTTGTGTTTTAGGTGTATCCATTGTGCTTTTTTGTGTGTTAAGGGTTTATCCTAAGAACCTCCTTTGAAGATGTAAAGTTCTTTATTTATTAATTCATTCCTTTTTTCCTTTTTCATAAAAAAGGATCAAGAAAGAAAACTCTAAAGAAAATAAATTACTAATAAAATAAAAAAGAAAGTAAATGTGTAGATTAACAAAAATTAAGCTTTCCTAATATCTTTGTCCCCAACAACATTGCCAAAAACTTGATGGACTTTGTTATGCAATATATTTAACTCAATTACTTTAATATATAAATTGTAAAAGGTTAATGCATCTATCATTTTATATAGGGTTTAGAGTACTAAGTGTCTATTCTACAAAGATTATGAGTTTTAGTAATGACTTTTTTCTTATTATCTAACCAAAAAATAAGGTTATGGTGATAATTTAAAATTAAAACAAATTAAATTAAATTAAATCAACAAAAATAATGAAAGTAAGATAATAATAGAGTGAAAATGTTTCCAATAAACAATGGTATCTAAACTTTAAACCCATTTTAGTACTTCTTATGCAATCCTGATTTCACTAATCATTTTATTCTAAAGTTAATTGGATTGTGGAAATTCTCAAATTATGTTAATATCAAGACTATTAACACCTAATTCTAAGTTGATTAATTGAAATCTATTTTTAATAAAAAACCTATAGACTTGTAGTAATCAATTTATACCATTAGGTTTGACCCTAATTTGAAAGATTGATGTCAACCTATCTCTAGTTTTGTATAAAACTCCTTTCAATTACACCGGATCTATTCATGTATTAGATTTCTCAATCTCAATTGTATGAAATCACACATGAAATAATATGTTAGCAATATTCATTCCAGAATGAATATGAACACAAAATTGAATCTTAATGAAATTATAGAATAAATTAAATTAAATTAAAGTTACTATAAGATCTATCCAAGGGTTCATCTAATCCTAATACCAAAAGTATTTAGCCCATAATGATAGACAATAAAACACCAAAACTAAACAGAAAACTAGAAATCTAGGTATGATTGGAATCAATAAAATCTCTAAAACCTTAACTGTGAATTGATTAAAATTTGCTATAAAGGGGTTTCCTCAGTTATTTTCCTTCTTTTTTAGTCATGTTAGGCTTCTGTTCCATTCATTTTTTCTTCATTTTTCTCTTGTAACTCAATCTTATCTTTTTTAAATTTAAAATAAAGATATAGTGAGATACACGAGCATCAACATAGGTGTGTTAATGGTTGTATTCATCAAAAGATGCATGATAATTTTTGGAGCTAACACTTGCATGGACATATTCATATACCATCAATAAAGCCTCCTTGCTACTCAATACATGCATTTTCCTCACCAACACGGGCATATTTTGTAGGAAATATTCAACATGCCTTCAAATTTTTCTACACGGCCGCGTACATTGTTCTATACTCTATAACAGATTCAAAACAACTCTAAATGATTCTAAACTTATCTAAATTCATTCCTTTTTGCTCAAAGTGAGTGAATTATAGCTAAAAAAATATAAACAATTTAATTACCAAAATCAAATAAAAAAATACTTATGTAAACAATAAAACACACTAAATATATGACAAAAAATGACTTAATCATTATTTATCGTAAATCATATCTCATATATTATTTTTCTATTAGTAGTGACGTTTATATTATTAGCATTTATGAGAAATATCATATCTTCAATTTTTTCTAATAATCATAAAAGAAGGAATTAAAGGAACTTTAAGGAAGGTGAAGAGTGGAAGGAGCATTAGGGCCTAATGAATTACTCATAGAGGTGTGGAAGAGATTAAGAGAAGAGGGTTTTTGTAACATCCTATCCCCATATTAAGGGTTAGACACCTAAGATACGACACATGTGAGATATCAATGAGGGATTAAGAAAAATGCATATCATGTTCATGCATACTTTAGCATACACGCAAGTGAATTTGAATTATTTTTCACACATTTAAATGACTGCACATGCACTCATTGACATTTTTCGGGTATAATTGATTATTAATGTGCTTATATTGAGAATTGTGAATTAATTGTATTGAAAA
>JAOQMP010078586.1:0-18771 GCA_027563575.1 Erythroxylum pedicellare | reverse complement strand
TTGTTAGTCATAGTTCCCATAGTTTAAAGTCTAAGGGGAACTAGAGTAACACATGAAAGTGCTTATAATGATCAAGCGAGCATAAATTGAGATTTGTTGATGGTGTTAAAATGAGAAATAAATTTGAAGATCAAGAGAAGAATATCGTCTAGAATAAATAGAGATCAAAGTATCAATCATGTAAGATATGAATTTGTGAATTGATGGAGATAAATATGTGGACAAAATAGGATGAATTTGATGATGCCACCCAAGCATATGCAATAGTAAGTATGTTCATTACTCCACTGAGTTTTGGTTATTAGAACATTATGGCCTTGTGAGAACGATAGAAATTGGTCTTCCCGAGGTATTAAGAATAACTAATAATGTGATGATGATAGCTAATGGTTAATAAAGATGAACAGTATATATGATGGTAGCAAGAAACCCTCTTTTGAAGAGGAATTTTTTTGAGTTAGATTAAGCAAGTTAGATAGTTTACGTTAAGGATGATCAATGAAAGAACTGATCAGAAATGAATATGTAATGATTTGAAAGTGAGTATAGGAGTCCTAACCCTAACAGAGATTCAAGAAAAAGAGGTAGATTATGTTATTGAAAAAGTATGTGTTTTGTTTGATATAAAGGATCACATTAGTGGATTCCTGAATTTAAGGAGACATAGAATGCTAATATCAGGAGTATACAGGTTAACGTTATATTCTGTGTAAGTATGTTCAAGAGATTCAAATCTGACTTGATGAGTGTATTACAATCACAAGAAGTTAACTTTACAAAATAAATTGCAATGTGTGGAGAAACTTGTATGAACGAGCAAACATTAGAATAAGTCAAGGTGAGATATGAGGCAATTCAAGGAATGGAGAAAATCATTCGAGAAAGGAAGTCAATTGGGAAAATGAAAATAAAGTGAGACAATGTCACCTCATTGAGGAATTAGTTATTTAAGAAATTACGAGGACTAATCAGAGGGCACATGGAGTTTGATAATAATTGTTTGAGTTAACAATTGCCTCAAGAACACTATGGCATTAAAGATTAAAGTGATCCGAGAAAAAATTTGATGATGCATTAAAGATATTCGAAAAGTTGAGAAAAACAGTTTGAATATGTGAAGAAAAACATGTAAAGCATATGAGTAATAAAATAAAGAGAATTTTGATGAATTATATTGATATAAATTATATCATATGGATTTGGATATTTTATAATATGCACTGATGATGTATAAGAGATTTGGATAAAATCCAATGCAGCATAATGAAGTGATTTCATATGTATGGAGACAACTAAAGTCCTAAGAGTTGACTATTTGATACATGATTTAGAGCTACTACACTAATTATTGTTTTGAAAGTTTGGAGATAGTATATATATAGGAACGTCTTGGATGTATATATAGAAGTACAGATCATAAAAATTGGAGGCAATCATTGAATTGAGAGAATTGAATATGAGACTGAGAAGATTGATATAAATACCAAAAGACTATGAATGTACAAATGGGAATTTCCAAGAAAAGCCAAGTGTTATATCAGATACATTAAGCAGAAATTTGGTGTTGGGGTTATTAGAACTAGAGCAAAAAGAAGCATAGAATGTGGAGTTGAATTATGGACAAATCAAGTGCTATTTTCTATGAAATTGAAGATTAGTTTCATATGAGAAGATAAACCAAGCCCAATTTCAGGACTCAAAAATTGTGAATCTTATTGAGGGATTGAAATTTGATATGAATTTTGAGTTCGAATAGGAAGAATGATACATGATTATGGAAACAAGAAGTATGTGAAATCCATGAAGATGGTTGAGCGAAGAGATTGTTGGAAAAGTACAAATGACAACGTAAGTTTTACATCCTAGTAGGAATACATCGAAAAATCTTTTAGTGACTAAGAATGCTAAATCCAGTGAGTGAATGTTTAATTTGCCGACAATCTTAACTGTCAGAAATATGCTTAAGGCATATAGTTTGAAGTTCATAGGAGCATGAGACCCATGTATAGTTCTATTTGACATTAAGCATCGCAATCAATATCCTAGTGATATCATTTGAATACTGTATGAGGAGTTAGATGATAGAAAGAGTCATCGCTTTTATATTATGATGAGTAAGGCCTACAAATTGTTAAAGGTCAGAATAGGAGATGTTATTCGATAGGTGAAATTGGTCAATGTTAGAACATAAGAGATTCGAGAAAGACGAATGTATTAGAAGGATCAACGTCAAAGGCATGGACTATAGTAAGAATAGGCATAAGAGTTAAATGTACTGACACTACGCTGATATGAATCATCAAGCGAAAGATAAATTACCTCTGAGAGTATCACCGTGCCAAGGTGTGCTAAGGCTCAAATGAAGGGTTAGTTAAGCCCAACATGAATAGGTCAGTATGAAATAGTTATGAGAAGTGCTACTGATGAAAGATATCTTAAATTCATAATGTGATATATGTGAGTATGTTAAGAATATTGATATGAAATGATATTGGTGTTATTGACATAGGAAGTGAAAAATGGTGAGTAGTCTGAGGTATATTGAGGAAACAGATAGGATAGTGTGATATCTGAACAAGTCATAGAGGGATTGATTGAATCTATTAACTAGAGTCATTTAAAAGAAATTATTTGAGTGACGGAGTAAAATGGAAAATGAAGGAGTACAAGAGGAAGCAAACTGCTGCTCCTAAATCAGTCAGGTGTGAATTTCAAAGACAAAATTCTTTTAAGAGGGGGAGAAATGTTGGCCCCTAAATTTTTTTATGAATAAGTATGAGTTACATCAATTATAAGGTCTTTATGAAATTCTTGGAGTTAATTATTATGTTTATGTTAGAAAGATTACATGATATAGGTTGATTGAATTAAAGTGTTAAGGTTATAAGAATGTTCAAAGGTGTTTTTGTGAAGACACTTAAGGATAAAGAACATAAGGCATATAAGGAAAGATTTGAATTAAGTTAGAGTTAATATAGTGTTTAAGAAGATTAAAGGAATTAGGAGGAAAATGAAAGAAGGGGCAAAATGGGAAGACCAAAGGAGAGGAGGGGTATTTTTGGAAGGACAAGACCAAAATGTGGTTTTACATTTAAGAGAAGGAGATTCCAGAAGAAGCTAGATGTGTGGATGAAAAAAAGGAGAGAAGAGAGACAAGCACGAAAAAGAGGAGAGAGAGAAAGAAGAGAAAAAAATCTAGGGTTTCAATTTTCTAAGCCTTCAAGAGAGATTTTGAGGTTGTAAAAGAAGGGAAAAAGGTAGAGGAAGAGAAGAGCTTCCATTTGAGTCAAGGATCTCTTCACTTAGTGAAGAATCAAGGAAATCAAGAAAGGCAAAAGAAGCAAGGGATCAAGAGAGGCAAGAGGAACAAAAGAAGAAGCATTTTTGAGCAAGTTTCTAACAAAGGAAATCAAGGTGGGTACATTTTTATAATAGAGTAAATAAGCCACTACTAGTTTTCTTTAAATCAAAGACGTTTATTGAATTTAATTGCATCATAAGTTCTGCATTCATTGTTCTTGAATGATTTGTGAAATATACTATATGTTGCTACATGAATTGTGTTGCTGTTTGATAAAATTACTTCGTAAATGATTTCTGAAAAGATACATGTTTATGAAATCAGTTTTCAAGATATATATCAAGTATATGAAAAGCAAGCTTTCAAAAAAGTGTCATTTTGGGAACAAGTTTACAAGTCATGAGTTATGTGTTATGTGGGTTTGTGGTGGTGCCCTAAGTTTCGTCACGTGCACGTTGACCAAATTAAAGGCTTCTCCTGACTACTCGTTAGGGCATAGAGCTCCTTCATGGACTCCCCTAAGTTTACGGCTACATAAGACCCTTATGGGAATTATGTAGTATGTTCTGTTTTAGATCAACCCAAACTATTCTGATATGCTTATGAGCTCATGTTATATTAACAAGTTTGATGCATTCATGTTTTGTGACCTGTGGATTCTGGCTGAAAGCCTAAGAAACATGTGTTTTATGAACTCAATGACAATTTTCCATGACAAGAAAAATGGTTTCAAAAGTTTTGCTTATCTTTTTGTTATAAACTATTACCAACGAGCTTTCAAACTCACCCCTTTTTTACCCCATCCTCAGGTGATAACTAAGAGATCAAGTGATCAAGAGACTAAGGGAAATTCTCCAAATTTGCTCAATTTGTATTTTGAGTTGATTTTAGGAAAATAACAAGTTTGTTTGTTCAAGAGCCGTATGTAAATTTGAGACTTTGAGATGGTGTTGTAATGTAGTTTTGCCATTAAAGATTTGTAAAAGTTTATTCTTTTGCTATTAATTAAATATGAGTGATGATGGATGATGTGGGTTGAAATTAGATATACGTGAAGAAGTTTTCAACTTGAGTTGATGATTTTGGAGCATGAATTATTGATACATATATATATAGATAGATAGATATACCTAAGTAAGATATGTGGAAAGGAAAGATAGGAATTATAATTGATCAGATGTAGGGGGATGTGATGAGACAAATGCATTAAGTTTTGAGAGTTTAATGAAGTCAATATGGTAACTTAATGGTTAAGCTCAGGACATTCCAAGTTTGCAAAATGCACAATTTCAAGCCTTCCATAGGGTAAAATTTGTGTTATTACTTAAGGGGAAAATCTGGATTGATCTAGGCTGAATTAGATCAAGTTGTCTCTAGAAAGTTATAGGCCTTTCTTTTAGCTTTCCAATTATATATAGTATGGAATTTTTGTACTTCTGAATCGAAAGTTATGGTCCTTAGAAAGGGAAATGCTTAGGAGTGTAAAGATGTATTATCTGTAAAGACGTATCGTCTGTGATGACTTCATATTGTCTGTGATGACATCATTCGTCTTAAGAGATATATCATCTGTAAAGATGTATCGTCTATAAAGACGTATCATCAGTGATGACATCATATCGTCTGTGATGACATCATTCATTTTAAGAGACGATTGTCTATAAAGATGTATCATCTGTAAGACGTATCATCTGTGATCACGTCATATCATCTATGATGACGTTATTTGTCTTAAGAGATGCATCGTCTATAAAGATGTATCTATGATGACATCATATCGTCTATAAAGACATCATATCATCTATAGAGTTGTATCATCTGTAAAGACGCTTCGTCTTAAGTTAACTTTGCTTCGTCTTAAGTTGACTCGGGTTTTGTCTGTCTTTTGCTTAATCTACATTTTGTTTCGTCTATTATGTTATTTCATCTGCCCTTTTTGCTTTGTCTACTTTCTGCTTCGTCTGATTTCTGTTTCGTCTATTTTTTGCTTCGTCTGCTTTTTGTTTCGTCTGCCTTTTTCGCTTCGTCTGCTTTCTGCTTCGTCTGCTTTTTGCTTCGTCTGCTTTATGTTTCGTCTACTTTTTTGCTTCATCTGCTTTTTACTTCGTCTACTTTCTGCTTTGTTTGCTTTTTGTTTCGTTTGCTTTTTGCTTCATCTGCTTTTTGCCTATGTGACCTAAACTTCTCCTTCTGTACATTAGTTGTCTGATGCTATCATCTGGTCCATTTTTTACCCTTTAGATGATAAAATCTATCTTCAAGTCTTTCATAAAAGTTGCAGATCTTGAAGTTTTGTTCCGAACCCTCTAAGAATGTCCTTGATCTGAAAACCCTAAAGTAAGTTATGCCTTTTTTCCTAAGATAGGTTCAATATGATTGAGGTCAAAACCCTATTTGATTCTTTCAGCCATAACTTCGTTATCCGACTTCCAAATGAGATGAACCTCATGTCTAAATAAACTAGAGGCATAGAGCTATCAAATGATCTAAAGGAATAGAATTTTAGCCCAGCCTCTAAGATGTTCAATATCTGGATGAAAGTTAAGCATAGAATGTTTACTTCAGTATAAGAAAGAATTGGAAGATAGGGCTCGATACTACGGTATTAGAGAATGAAGATGAACCGAGAATGACTAATGAGGGTTAAATGGGAATAACCATGCATGGTGTCAAGCACAAGTACACGGTTTATGATAAGGAATGTTGGGCTCCAGAATCAGTGCCCAACAGTTATGGTATCAAAGCAAGAAGAGGAATCGATTTTGGTTAAGGAGACTTCGAGGGAATAAGTTTAGTGATTATGTTATGATTTCGCAAGAGTTGGGTTTTAGGAAACGGGATCCAACACTTATTGTCTAACCATTTCAACTTATAAGGACTTGGAAGAGGTTCAGTCCTTAATGCTAACTTTTCTACCATTTCATTTGATATAACATTTTCATAAGCTCCACTATTTATTACAAGTTCACACAACTTCCCTTTTGAGAAACACCTAGAATAAAACAAAGACTTTCTTCTCCAATGATTCTCACTATTTTCTCCACTCAACATTATAAGAATCACAAGTATGTCTCCTTCTAACTCACCATCACATTCTACATTTTCACAAGACTCAAAAACTTCATTATCATTTTTGGCCTCATCACAAACAAGCATTTCATTCTGAATTTCTTCAATTTTTTCAATGATCATGATATTTCTATTTGGACATTTAGATTGGAAGTGTCTAAATCCTTGGCATTTAAATCATCTCATCTGAGTTTTTGGGAGATTTAGTATTTGGGGAAGGCAAGGGTCAGTTTAGTGTTGAATTTTGGCTAGAGGTGAATTTTTGTGGTGGAGTGGAATTGGTCAGTTTTGGTGGTGGAAATAAGGGTGGTTTGTAATTTGGTGTAATGGCATATAGTGGAAGAGATCTTTTGGTGGTCAAATATTTCAAGTTAGTTTCACATTGCAAGGCAAGCTTCTTAAGCTCATAGAAATGAATCTAAGCATATAGACTTACCATGTTTCTAATCTCAATTTTGAGGCCTGTGAGAAATGTTCCATTGACAACAACTTCTTCTTCTCTTAAATCACACTTTAACATGATCTACTCAAACTCCATCGTATATTCTTCAACTGATTTTGTTCCTGGTGTCAAACTCATCATGTTGTCCAACATCTTTTGCCTATAATGTGGAGGCAAAAATATCTCATCCATCATCTCTTTCATCCTAAACCAAGTTGTGATTTCTGATCTACCCTCTCTCAATGTCATCTTTTGAACATTATCCCACCAAAGGGATGCATAACCTCTCAATTTTAATTGAGCTAACTTCAGCTTATTTTCTTCACTCAACTCTTTCAACTCAAAAGTTCTCTCAATTGTATACACCCACTCAAGATAAACATCACTTTCAATTTTTCCATGAAATTTTGGGAAATCAATCTTGAAATTGAAAATTTCATCTCTAGGAGGAGGGGTGTTTTGAGAGACATTTCTAATAGGGAATCGCAAGGGTGCCCCTACGGTTAGTTATGGGAAAGTTGAATATTGGAATGTGGTGGTCGGTTGTGATGGGTTTGATGAAACATTTAGAGGAAATTGTGGAGGAGGTTGGGCGAATGGATAGGTGGGTGGTTGTATGGTGGAAGAAAAAGAAAAGGGCAAATTGAAATTTTCTTCATCTAAGTCTTGGATTAGATTTTTAGGGATAAAGGAAGAAGAAGAAAATGTTACCCTAACTCCCATAGACTCATGGGCCTCTTGTTTGGCTTTTAGGGTAAGATTTTCGAGCCTTAACAATTCCATTTGGTGAAGGAGTTCTTCATGAGAAAGTTGTGGCATAGGGGACAACTCTTGAGAAACCATGGTGGAAGATGATGCGGTGGACGATGAAACAGCGGGTTGAACCATGTCTCTGATACCAAAATGATAGCATTTAAAGGGTATTGGAGTGAGTGGAGTGGCTAAGAGGTCGCTAGAGTAGTTTGGTAGAATTTGGCTAAGTGATGGTGGTGGAGGTGTTTGGTGCATAGGCTGTATTTTGGGCAAGTTTGTCGAGAAATAAGGACTATCTGGGTTAAACAGTAAGAAGTGAATTGAAGAACTGTGAGTCAATTTTCCAATAGTTCAAGTTTGACTCAATTTGGATGTGTGATTTGGAAGATATGATTGATTTAGTACGGGTTGGTCAAACTAGGTGGTAGAATGAAATGTGTGTACAAATTGAGTGTTTTTGGAAAATAATCAAACCCAGATTATAGAAATTGATTTGCTATGAATCCAAAAAAAATTAAAAAGTAAAAAGATTTGAGTTGCAAAAACTTGAAAGGAAACTCTTTTATTAATTTTCCAATCTTATGTATGGAAAGGGAAGTTGACTTAAATAAGTAAACAAAAGCTAGAAGAATGAGGATGACCACATGAAGTCCGATCACACATTCTTTGTGACTTTAAATGGCTTTAAAACATAATTAATATGGCTCATAACATCTGTCAATAACTTGTCAATAAAAGAAAAAAACTAATTAAAAATGACACTAAATGAGCATTAAGTAGCTCTTATTCAATGCAAATTTAATGATAGATAAGATAGTTGAAACTTGGCCAATAAGTCACTCTTTTGGGAACAAGTTGTCTTCTCTTGGCCTGCCTTAGACTCTTTAGTGGGCTGGGAATGAGCTTCAATTAAATTAGATTGGACCAAGGCTTTATAGTCCCCAAATGGTTTCCATAAGGCCTGAAACTTCATAAAACAACTCAGCCCAATTTCTTCTTCGATTTCTTAATCAGCTGCTTCCTTTTCTACTCCAAGGCTCATTGCTTCGATGTATTCAATGGATAACTTGGATGGTCCTCCATCACATGCTCTACTAACCTTGGTCAGAGGGTAGAAAGATAAAAATGAACAACAAGGCTAAGTTAAACATGGTAAGCAAAGAAAAGATAAGTAAGCACAAAAGGGCTAACTATTGGATATCATAGTTTAGGTTAGCTTTTTGGTTAGGTGGTTAAATCCTAAATGCCTTTATCATATTCATGAAAAACATGTAAGATGTAGTCTTATCATGATATCAAGCAAGTTTTAGAGACTTATACCATTGAAAGAAGACACACATCAAAGAAATATGTTGAAGTTCTAAAAGCTCACATGGGTAATCATCTATTAAGTCAAAATGGCATAGTTTTAAGGTCATTCCTTAAACTTGAAAGCTCAAAACTTACATAAAAACACATTCATCAATTTTATGCCTTAATCATTATCAACTAAATCTCATGCACAATATAAGAACTTTTATCAATTATTGGGAGATTAAAAGACAAAACTAAACACTTAAGATGCAAACTTATGCAAAAACATAAAATTTTTTGAATTTTCTCAATTTTTTATGGGTTTTTGGAATAAAACATGCAAGTGCAAGTAAAAATCATCAAGTTCAAGCAAGAGTAAGGTGCAAGATCAACATCAAACATAAAATAGAATATGGTCGAAACCTATACTACCCTTTAAACTTAAAAATTTTGATGCAAAACTATCTAAATCTTTCCCCCACACTTAAACATAACATTGTCCTCAATGTTGATATAAAAGCAAGAAAGGAAAGATAAATACATATATTCAAAACACACCAAATATTCAAAAGAAGAAAAGAAGAAAAAGGAAAATAAAAGGAAAAGGAAAAGAGAAAATAGTTTTGATTTTGAATGATGGGTTACCTCCCATTAAACGTTTTTGTTTAATGTCACTGGCTCGACGTCTTGCATTGCTTTTACTCCTTATAGCTTGGTATTGCAAGTGCTACTTCCTCTAGTGTAGATGCATCAACTCCTTCATGAAAAGGTTTCATCCTATGACCATTCACCTTGAACACTTTGTTGTCACCTATGTTACAAATTTCAATTGCACCATAAGGAAAAACATTAGTAACAACAAAAGGACATGTCCATCTAGATCAAAGCTTTCCAAGAAAGACTTTCAAACATGATTGAAAGAGAAGAACTTTTTGTCCAATGTAAATTTCTTTTCTACCAATCATCTTATCATGATAAGCCTTGGTTCTCTCTTTTGCAATTCGTGAATTATCATAAGCTTGATTCCTTATCTCCTCTAACTCTTGTAATTGCAATTTCCTCTGTGTTCCAACAATGTAATAATCCAAATTGCATTGCTTAATAGCCCAAAAAGGTTGATATTCAAGTTCTACAGGGAGATGACAAGCTTTTCCATAAACCATCCTAAAGAGTGACATTCCTATAGGTGATTTATAAGTTGTCCTATATGCCCGCAATGAATCACCTAATCTAGGGCTTCAATCCTTCCTATTAGGTTGCACAGTTTTCTCCAAGATAGACTTGATCTCACAGTTGGAAAGCTCAACTTGGCCACTAGTTTGAGGATGATAGGCTATGGAAGTGTAGTGAACTATATGGAATCATTTCAATAAGGCCTCAAAAGATCGATTACCAAAATGGATGCCTCTATGACTAATGACTGCTTTTGGAATGCCATACCTGTTAAAAATGTAAGTCTTCACAAAATTGACAATAATTTTAGCATCATTAGATTTAGTAGCAAGTTCCTCCACCCATTTAGACATATAATCAAAAGTAAGCAAGATATAAAGATAACTATATGAAGAAGGAAAAGGTCCCATGAAATCAATACCCCAAGCATCAAAATTTTAACCAAACAATATATAAGTCTATGGCATTTCATGTTTCCTATAAATATTTCCTACTCTTTGGCACCTATCACAAGACTTGCAAAATTTCATATACATCTTTAAAAAATGAAGGCCAAAAGAATCCACAATTAATTATTTTATGAGCTGTGTGTTTAGCACCAAAATGAACACCACATGAATATGTATGACATAAGATAAGTATAGAATTGAATTCATCTTAATGTACACATCTCCTAATAACTTGATCAGAACAAATCTTCCACAGATAAGGACTATCCCAAAAATAATATCTAGCATCAGATTGAAACTTATCTCTTTGGGATTTGGTCATACCTGAGGGTAGTTTATTAGTAACTAAAAAGTTAACTAAATCAGCATACTATGTTCAGGAAGAAGAAGAAAATAATGCATACAATTGTTTATCCAGGAAACTTGTTTTTATTGGTTCGACCTCAACCTCTTTGGCATGTAAGTGACTCAAATGATTAGTAACATGATTCTCGGCACCCTTCTTATTCCTAATCTCAAGATCAAACTCTTATAAGAGCAAGTTCCATTGAATAAGATGTCATTTAGTTTCCTTTTTCTTCATCAAGTGCCTAAGTGCTGCATGGTCAATAAAGACAACCAATTTTGTGCCAAATAAGTAAGATCGAAACTTTCTAAAAGCAAAAACAACAACAAAAAGTTCCTTTTCAGTTGAACGTTAGTTGCATTGAGCATCATCTAAAGTACAAGAAGCATAAGCAATTACATGCAACATTTTACCAACTCATTGGCAAGAACAGTGCCAACATCATAATCGAAGGCATCATACATAATCTCAAAAGGAAGCTCCCAAGTGGGTGATTAAATGATGGGTTTGGATGTCAGGTTTTCTTTCAACTTATCAAATGCATACTTGCATGCATCATCAAAGACAAAATAGGCATCCTTTGTCAATAGCTTGTAAATGGGCGTTGCAATCTTCAAGAAATCCTTGATAAAGCATCTATAGAAACCTGCATCACATGAGGGGTAAGGTAATGACACAATGACATCTATTTTGGCTTTATCAACCTCTAATCTACGTGAAGACACAGCATGGCCTAAAACTATCCCTTGTTCAATCATAAAGTGACACTTCTCATAATTCAGGACAAGGTTAGTTTCGATGCATCTTTTTAAAATCAAAGATAAATTTTCCAAAAATTGATCAAAAGAATCTCCATAAATAGTAAAATCATCCATGAACACTTCAATGATTCTTTCTACATAGTCAGAAAATATACTCATCATACATCTTTGAAAAGTAACAGGTGCATTACACAAACCAAATGGCATTCTCCTATATGCATAAGTACCAAACGGACAAATGAAGGTAGTCTTTTCTTAATCTTCAGGATCAATAACAATCTGATTATAACTACTATATCCATCAAGAAAACAGTAGAAAGACTTACTTGCTAAGCAGTCCAACATCTGATCTATGAAAGGCAAGTGAAAATGATCCTTACGTGTTGCAACATTCAACTTCCTATAATCTATGCACATGCACCAGCCACTTTGCACCCTTTAAGGCACAAGTTCATCATCCTAATTTCTTACCACAATAATGCCAGTTTTCTTTGGAACCACATGAATAGGTGACACCCACTTACAATAGGTGATGGGATAAATTACACTATATCTAAAAGTTTCAAGATTTCTATTTTTACCACCTCCATTATAGATGGATTGAGGCGCTTTTATATCTCCCTAGTCGGTTTTGAGTTTTCCTCCAAAAGTAAGTGGTGCATACATATGGTAGGACTAATACCTTTAATATCAGCTAAAGTCCATCCAATTACTGTCTTATGCTCTTTGAGAACAGTCACCAAGTTTTCTTCCTACACATTTGTTAGATTCTTTGCAATAATAACAGGTAAAGTTTCATCATCCCCAAGAAACAAATATTTCAAGTTATTAGGCAAAGGTTTCAAATCAAGCTTGGGTGCACGCAAGATAGATGGTAAAATTTTCTCATGAGAAAAAGGTACATTAATGAATGCAAGATCATAAGGAATAGACTTGAGAATATGTAAAGGTAAAACAGATTCCCTAAATTTCGTAGCCAATTCAAAGTCACGAAAATCACACTCCACGTCATCAACATGTATGACAGCATTCTCATCATCAAAACCATACCAAAGAGCAAAGTCTAAACCATTGTTGAACTCAAAATTTAACTGATCATTAACAAGGTCATCAACATGGTCTAAACACATGATAGTGTACACATGATCATAAGGATATTTAAGAGCATCATTAATATTGAATTCGACAACATCATCTCGTAATCTGATGGTTAATGTGTGATGTTCACAATCAATCTTAGTTTTGGCAGTCTTTAAGAAAGGTCTGCCAAACAAAATAGGGTTGCTCTTATGCAAGTGATCAAATTCCATGTCAAGCATATAAAAATCACAAGGAATAAGTAATTCACCTATTTTGACTAAGACATCTTCTATCATACCAAGAGGATGCACATAAGATTGATCAGTAAGTTGAATGACAACACCAGTATTGTTCAAAGGCTCAAGATAAGAGATTTATAAACATATTTTCGCATCACACTAACTGAAGCTCCTAAATCACATAAAGCCTTCTCAAACATAGTATTACTAGTTACACATAGGATAGCAAACGCACATAGATCCTTTTGCTTCATAGGTAACTTCTTTTGCATAATAACATAAACTACCTCTCCCATGCTCACTATCTCATGTCCTTTGAGTTTTTATGCTCTCTTGATTGTGCAAAGCTCTTTCAGAAATTTAGTATACTTGGGAACTTATCTAATTTCATTAAGTAATGGAATGTTAATTTCCACTTTCTTGAACAGATCAAGGATTTCCTTCTCTTTCTCCTCCTTCTTTGTTTTAGCATTAGAAGCATTCAAGGGAAAAGGTGGAGTTAGTTTGAAATTGGCATTCAAAGAGTTAGGAACTACCTTTGGAGCATAGTGTGTACTCTCAGCTTTTAAAGGGGCAGAAGTTTTCGAGGCATTTTGGGGGGAATGCTCTCAATTTTTGCATCATCAAGTGGAGCCAAGTATGATTGAAGTTCCTCTTCCTAATCTAATGTTATTTCTTTCATCTTTTGCTCACCAAGTGACTTTCCACTTCTTAATTGAATAGCATGGACTGATTCCTTTGGATTTAAGGCTTGGGAAGGGAGTTTTTCAAAACCTTATGCCCCTAGCCTACTCACCATAGAGGCTAATTGTCTGACTTGCTTCTCTAAATTTTGAACGCTAGCCTCGATTTTTTGTTGAAAAAATAAGAGGTTTTAATGCATTGCAAGAGTGTTAGTAGCCATTGTTTTCACAATATCCCTCAAATCATCATCATTAGAAGTATTCGAAGAAGAAGAAGAAAAGTTTTGAGGGGTGTTTCTTAGCAAAAAATTAGAAGAATGTTGGTAACTTGGAGAATGTGAGCGACGGTTTCCTCCATTGTTTGCTTATGGTTGTGAATTTCCATAACATAGGTTGGGATGATCTCTCCAACCCGGATTATAAGTGTTTGAATATGGATCATACTTACACTGTGAATTTGCATTGAAACCTCCTCCTAAAGCATTGGCTTGCTCAATTGGGTCATCTTGCAATGTTGGGCACATGTCGATACTATGACCAGCATTGAGCATATACCACATAGCTTAACTTGCTGCACATTACCACTTATCATAGCACGCATTAGAGAGGTTAGTTCATCAACTTTATTCTCAAAGGAAGAGCTACTTACTTTAATCACATGTTTAGTATGAAATTCACCTCGGGTGCCAAATTGTTTGGAGTTTACTGCCATATTGGAGATTAAGTATCTAGCAATATCAGGAGTTTTATCAACCAAGGCACCTCCACTTGTTGCATCTATAATACTCCTATCTTGGCGTGTAAGCCTCTCATAAAAGTATTGAATGAGTAATTGTTCAAGAACTTGGTGATGAGGGCACTGCATGCAATTTTTTTCAAACCTTTCCCAATAATCTGAAAACATTTCACCATGAGCTTGTCTTTTACCACAAATTTCCTCTCTAATTTTAGCAGCACGAGATACTAGGAAATACTTTTCCCAAAACATCTGTTTCAAGTCATTCCATTGGGTTATAGAAACAAAAGGGATAGAGAATAGCCACTCTTTTGTAGCCCCCTTTAAGGAGAAAGGGAAAGCTTTCAATTTTACTTGGTTCTCCTCCACGCCGTATGGTTTCAATCCATTACAAACCATGTGAAACTCCTTGAGATGTGAATGTGGATCTTCACCTGCAAGACCATTAAAACAAGGAAGAAGATGGATAAAACCAAATTTTAACTGAAAGTTAGCATTCTCCATATTAATACATAAGGGATGGTTAGCAAGGTTAGGAGCGGCAAGCTCCTTCAAAGAACATTAAGATTGAACTGCCATATTAAAGGGATTTTCAAATGATGAAGTTGAAGATGATGATGAAGAGGCGTTGGCATCAGAGTATACTCCGTCCGATGAAGATGATTCGCGTTGTTCGAAGTTAGGTCGAAAGAGAGGATTAAATGAAGTGGTCCTCTCCTCCAATTCACTTGACAGAAAGGGATCAAAGAGAAGGGATTGAAGTGCTGATTGGTCGACATAGGCAGATTGGTTGGTGTAAAATTGCTCGATTTCTTCTTCAGTAAGTTATTGATCAAAAGGATTGGACATGTAACCTATAAAAGAGAGATTAATAAACACATAAATAAGGTTGAAAGGAGTAAATTAAAGTTAGTTCCTCGGCAATGGCACCAAGTAGTGTGGGTAAGTAGGGATCGTTCCCATGGAGAACTATAAACTATGAATCCTAACTCAATTCAAACAAATCAATATGTTTAATAATCAAGCAATAGTGGACATAATTAAAACAAAAGAATAATCTATCTAAATGCAATCTATACAAGTTATTTAAACTATATGAATGATAAACTAACTTACTATATATAAAACCAATGAAATCTAACAAGAATAGACCTATGTATATCACAGCAAAGCAATTTTAAAGTAAGATCAGATTGAAATCAACTATATTTTAGCAAGTTTGGTTGCAGCAAATCATGAGAGAACAAGATCAAAAATTTAACTTGGATATTAGAGCTAATTTACATGAACAAATTACTCATAAAAGCTATGTGGATGCTTGTGCTATTGTGTAACCAACTAATCTAAAGGACGCAATTAAGTTCAAATTCGAAAATAAAGGGAAATCTTAAAGATAATGAGATTTAATCCACTCTAATATGGAAATTATGTGACCTATTAATAATACTACTTTAATTATTCAAACAATTAAATTGAAAGAAAAATTAACCTAATATTTAAGACTAATAAATAAATTAAAGAACAAATAGATCCGAAGCTTCGAAAGAACAAAGAACACATACACAAGATTTTTTTGAGGGGGTTTGGATCGAAAATTTAAGAAAAATTAACTAAGAAAACAACTAAATCTTAAAGTAAATTAATGCTAAAGGATTCGATATAATTTAGAATTATAAAGATAAAAGAAGTCAACTTTAACAAGTTTCCAATTGCAAGAGAGTTCAACATTAAACACCTATCAATTCAATCATGGAACATAAAAGATAATCTATATGTAATTTTTGTGTGACAATGGATCAACCAATTCAAATGTCAAGTTTTTTAAATTCTAAGTAAACTAATCTTCAAACATAAATTCATGCATCATAACTTCTAATCAACATAAACTTATGCAAGAGCAATTCAAATATTAGCTAAAGATCTTGAATTTAAATCATGATAACTTCTATCTATAATTCAAACCAAAGTTTATAATCAAACAAATCAAATTTGATAACTTCTATCTAAATCTAACAAGTTTTTGCTACTACCAATTAATCAATTCGGGAACTTCTACCTCAAACAATCAACTTAGCATTCAAATCACATAGACAAGATCAAATTCATGACTTTAATCTAGTTAACATGATTTGGCAATTAAGATAAGATTATAAACTCATAGTCATCACACAATCTTACATAGAATAATTAAGCAAAAGTTCTCATGAATGAAACTAGGGTTTAGAGGTTATTACCTCTTACAATTGGAAAAAGAAACCTAGCTAGAAAAATTCATAATGTATTCGGCAAGACCAATAATAAGAGAAACCTAATTCTAAAAGAAAAAGATGAAGAGAAGGAAGCTATAGGTCACACCTTAGCTCAAGAAGATAGAGAACGTGAACAACCATTTAATGAGCTAATAGGACCCTATAAATAGAGGTATATACGCATCCTTGAGGGAGTTAAACTTGTAATCTTTTCCAAACTCGGATTTCACTATTTTGGCATATTCTCACAGACAATTTCGACATTGTATAACTCTCAAACAAAAAATAATTTGCGGCTCAAATTTTAGATGCAAATAGCCCAATGATTTAATTTTATTCACAGAAAATTTCAGCTCAATCTAATGTTAGATCTTCAGATATAAGCCTAAGATTATCGAAAGGTCCATTTGGAATTCCACTGCTCTGTGGAAAAGAAATCCAATTCGAATCCAACTTAATATCCATTGCAATTTATATTGGTCTTGAGGAGGTGGAAGAGAGATCTGACTTCAAGGTAGATTTGGAAACTTCAAGGATGGTGGAGGAAGCTTCCACACACATGTACGCATGAGTTGGTGGTGTAGGCTTTCATCCATGGCGTCCAAGGTGGAAAGGAGGGTGATGTGGCATGGTGAGGTGACTGACCACATAGATGACATCATCATATGACAAATGAAGGGCCACCACATCACCGAGTCTTCTAGAATCTTCCAAAAGATTGTTGCCAAAGTTGTGTACTTGTTGACGAAACCAATTGCGCTGACGAAATCCATTTTGTGCTATCGATAAGAAATCCTTATAGAACTCAAAGTAGGATTCCTAGTCCTAGTAGAATTAGTATTACTCATCATCCATAATTTTCGTCACCGATTTTACTTTTCGCCATAAATCGTCAAAATAGGAAATCCTAGTCAGAGTAAGATTCTTGATACAATTAGGATTCCTAATCCTCATAGGATTAGGATTTCTGCAACTTTGACCATTCTTGCTCATTTTGACCTCCTCGTTCTAAATATGAACTTTATTTGCGCTAATTCTACCTTGTTTAGCTCATATTCTTTGTTTAATGTCCAAAAGTACCTATAGAGCACAAAGTAAGATAAGTAAGTCATTTTGCACAGAAAATGGGAACAAATACTAAGTGTTAAGGTACTAAAAAGATAAGAAAATATAAGCGTATCAAATTCTCCTACACTTAGCTCTTACTCGTCCTCGAGTAAGGAAAAGAAAGTGAAAACTGAAAACTAAGAAAAGAAACGAACTAAAAGCGTGAAAAATCAAACTTAAAACATAATATGCAAGAAAAACTACTTAAGTGTATAACCTTCCTCCAAACCTCTTAACAATATCAAAGAATGCAAATATTATAACTAGAACCTAGTTATCCATGATCAAAACATAAAAGTCATGAACTCACTTTAAATGTAAGAAACAAGCTAAATAGCACAAAGGAGTTAAAGGAAATCTATATTATATCAAAATAACAGGTTCTCTCATTGATAACACTCTTAGGCTCATGTGATTAACTCTCAAAATTCAAACAATGGATATGTTCTACAATAAGCTTGCTTTTTAATCTCAAATACACTTTTGAATATACATGCATAACATGAATCAAAAGGACTTATTCAAGGTTGTAACAAGGCTTGGCTAAAGGTAATATAAAAGAAAGGATAAGAAAAGGCTAAAACCAAAGGAAGTAGAGCAAATAACACATTAAAGAATTCATGCTGATGTATGCATCCAAGTACATCATTCTTCTTTTTCAAAGCTCATAACTCAACTGCTTTGATCTTTTTCATTCCCATAAATACATAAGTAACTGAAATATAAGGGAATCACACTTTTCTTTCATTGTCACGACATCATTCATCATCATTTTTTGTCTTTTTTTTTGGCCGAAACATACCCATTAACTCATCAAGCTATAATTTTGATTCAAACCACATAAACTCATCAATTCCAACCATTTCACATATTCATCTTGCCAAAATCATGCTCTACTAACCTTGGCCAGAGGTTAGAAAGATAAAAATGAACAACAAGACTAAGTTAAAAATGGTAAGCGAAGAAAAGATAAGTAAGCACAAAGGGGCTAACTATTGGATATCATGCTTTAGGTTGGCTTTTTGGTTAAGTGGTTAAATCCTAAATGGCTTTATCATGTTCATGAAAAACATGTAAGATGTAGTCTTAT
>JAOQMP010078545.1:0-18783 GCA_027563575.1 Erythroxylum pedicellare | reverse complement strand
AACTTTGACATAGTAATTAACTCGAACAAATTTAATCTATCAAAACCTCAAAAATCATTTAAATCATGCTTATTCATCAAGAAAAAATTTGGGGGCCAACAATATTGATTTAGATTCTTTTACAATATTGAAAATTTTTAGAATATAATATAAATGGTTTAAATTTTAATGGAAGCATTATAAGATAAAACTTATCTTTTCTGTTATTTTTATTATAAGAATCTTGTATGTTGGGAGGAAGACAGATTACACAAATAGCTATTAAAAAATGGATTCACTTTATTTATGAGGTTTCCATGTCTCTAAGTATATGGCATTCAGGATATCGATAGATCCAATAACTCAGTGACAGAAGTGGAAAAAAAGTTTAAAAAGGTAATTCTATTAAGTTGAAACAAGGTGGTCTAATTGACGAGATGTGGAAGGATTATGTTTGTTACCTTAAAACGGTCAAACCCATCTAATTCAGTTGGGCAAAAGATGTAATAATATATTTGTGAAAAACAACCCTTTAAGCACCGAAAAACTAAATTCAAACTGGGGTTACCTTAGCACCTGTATGTTTCTATTTTCTTTTTTTTTTCTTTTTTATTTTTAAATTTAGTAAAAAAAATTATTTGCTTGTGGCTTTGATTTCTATTTCTAGTTTGGTTTCATCCAGTTTTTAAATTTTATGAAAACCAAAAAAAAAAGTTTTTGTTTTCTGTTTCTGTATTTCTTAATCTGATTTATTATGAACAAAATATATATTATTTAGTTAATTAAAAGTATAAATATTATATAAGTAAAATGAATTTATTTTAATTTAATAATTATTATTAAATATAATTAAATTTAAAATATCTTCAAAATATATAATCTAATAAAATTTTGATCTAATAATTAAAATATATTAAAAATAAATATTAATTTATAAATAAAACTAATTTTAAAATTAATTATTTTAATAAAATAGAATAATTTTATTGATAAATCAATACTATATAATATCTTTAAATTTTATCTAACATATAGTTATTAACAATAGTAAAAACATAAATATGTTATCATTAGCAATCAAATAGATTGATGTTTTTATTTAAAAGAGAAACATAAACTAAAAACCACAAAAAATAGAAGTAGAAGCAAACAACCTCTTAGCTAATCTAATATCCTAAGTTAAATATAACGTGATAATGAATCAAACCAGTACAATGCCTCTTTCCTTAGGCCTGTATGAAAATGAAACAAGGGAGATTTAGGTGGCTATATGCCATAGTAGTCAATTAGGGAGGCCAAGAAGTACTGGATGTGAAACAATATTGAATATCAACTTCATCGATTTCCCCCCAATACTATTGCAGCGATAGAGAGAAAGATCTTCATATCCCACAAACAACAACAAGTAGCTCCTACCAAATGTTTTACTTGAAAATTCTTCGTGAGTATGATAATTAGTATTCATTTGTCATAGAAGTGATGATTGAGAAAATCTAAGGTCTTTTGATTTTACAGGAAACTAAAATATGATTATTCATTATATATGTATGACATGACATTGATGTGCATTTTTTCTTCTTGTAGAAATTTTATGTTTCAGTTATGACTACTACATTATAGAATATTATTCTTAAACTTAACAAGGGTGACAAATTAAATGGTGATAATTATGAAATATGAAGCATGCAAATCCAGTATGTATTGGAAGAAAAAAAGGCTTAAAAACCATTAAACATAACCATGGACATTCTTGAGAAAGACAATATGGCCTAACATATTCCTTATGAAAAATGGAGGAAGAAGAACTCATGGGCTCGCATTAAATTATTGAGTATTATAGATAACAATATAATGCATAAGTTTCAAAAATATGAAACTACAAAGGACATATAGTCTGATTTAGTTACATTTTCTAGAGGCAACTCGATGACCAAAGTGAGATTACTCGCTATCAAATTTGATAAATATAAGAAGCGACTGGATCACACAATGTTAAAGCATTTAAGGCATATGTTAAACATGATAAGTGAAATGCTTGACGTTGATGATAAATTATCATATGAATAACAACTTCAAGATATGATTTGTTCATTATCTCATAGTTGCATGCATATAAAGATACATTTAACCCACAATGAAAGTGTCAAGACAATGGAAGATTCTACAAGGCATCTTTTATTAGAAGAAGAACATCTTGATCCTCAACTCCTAGGTATATATAATTGGTTCTAACTTATATAAAGTTATGAACAGGAAGCATAAATATTATGGTGGACCTAAAAGGAAAAACGGTAAGACAAATACCCACTATACTCATGACTCAAATATTGAAGAAGAAGAACAAAAATGGAAAAGCGAATCTTTTAAAAAAGTAGAACATGAAAGAGTCAAGTGCTTTAATTGTGACAATAAGGGTCATTTCACTCACAATTGTGGCGAGCCTAAAAATATACAATCTTGTCGTATAGACATGTTTTTTTAAATGTCTCTTATTATGTTTTTCTAACTTAATCACATCCTTTGTGGATTACAAACTTAAGAGCAACCAACTATATAGAGAAAGATAGGGATGCCTTCATAGAATTCTAAAAATTCACATATGGAACATGATGGATTTATTAGGAGATAACCCAAGATTTATTATATAAAGGGTTGGAACCTATAAATTACACATGCATGGTGGTTGATCCCTAAATCTATATAAAGTGTTGTTTTCTCCAAAAATTCGACGACATCTCTTTTTTGTATTAGTATTAGTTATTTTTGGTTTTAATGTAAATTTTTATAATGGTGATATGGATTTATATCTTGGAAACATTATTATGGTCATAGATTTACATTAGATGATTTTACTATAATATATGTTGTTTGTTCAAATAATAATATAAGTTATTCCTTATTTATATCATCTAGTAATAACAATGATGTAATATTGCGTCACACTAGACTGTGCATCAAGTAGATTTACCTATTTGTGAACATTGTCTAACTAGTAAAATGGATAGAAAGTTGTTTAGAAAAGGGACATTAGCTTTCTATCTATTGTAGCTAATTTATTCTGACATCTGGGGTCAAATTAATGTAATAGCACAATATGGAGCTAGATGTTTAATCACTTTTATGGACCATTATATTCAATATGGTCACGTCTATTTGATTTCTCAAAAATCAATAGCATCAAATTATTTCATAAAGTATATAAATTTGATAGAGGATCAATTAGATAAAAAATAAAGGTATTAAGAACTGATTAAGGACAAGAATACTAATATTATAAGTTTAAGGCATTATATGATGAAAAAGTAATAAAAAGACAATTAACTATTCCTCAAACCCCACATCAAAGTGGCATTATAGAAAGATGCAATAAAACAATACTAAAAATGGTTATATATATGATGGCACAAGAAAATCCAATAATCTATTAGAGTGATTCATAACTTATAACTACTTAAATATTTAATCAAATGCCCACAAAATTACTCATAAACACTTTGTACAAATTACGGACAGGTAGAAATCCTAACATGGATAATCTAAGACCATTGGGGTATAATGCCTATGTTTATAATATCTCTTATAAATATAGGAAACTAGGTTTAAAAGGGAAAAATATCTTTGTTAGATAATCAAAAGGATGTTTGTTCATAGGTGAGCTAGGTAATTAAAGAGTAACTAAATTTGAGTTATAAGATGTCATGTTTTTAGAAAATGACTTTTTCAAAGTAAAGTGAAATAGGAAAAAAAAAACTTATTATATGGGACTCTTGATGATTCTATTGTGAGGAATCATGATGAGGCACTTTATCCAAGTAGGAGTAGTTCAAAACTTAAGAAATAAGTCAAGGATAACTAAGGGGTCGTTTGGTTCCACTTCTTTTTCTATTTTGGTTTCTGTTTTTAATTAAAAAAGAAAAACTTGTTTGGTTGAGATTTGTAACATAAAAACTAGAAAAAAAAGGCTGCTTGGTTAAGATTTGTAATAAAAATTAAAAATAAAGCATGGTTGTAATGTATGGTATTGATAAACGATAAATAGGAAAACTAGTAACGTAGAAACACATAAATGAAAAAAAACTAGAAACGAAGAAACCAGAAATGCAAAATGCTTAAACGTAAAATCCAAAATAAACCAAAATTGTATAATAAAAAACAATTGGAAATGCAAAAATGCAGATAAATGATAAATGGGAAAATAAGAAATGTAGAAATAAAAAACAAGAAACCCATAAATGCAAAAAAAAAAATCAGACGTCGATGGAAAATAAGAAATTAAGAAAACCATAAAATAACACAATATAATTAAAAAATATATCAAATCGTTTTCGAAAACTTACCTAGTTAAAAGCCTAAGCTTTCACTTTTTGCACGGATAGAAAAGGAATGTAAGAGATGAGTTAGGGACGTAAGAGAGAAGAAAAGAATAAAGAAGCAACATAGAGAAAAGAGATGGGTTTGGAGCATAAGAGAAGAGAGAAGAGATAAAGTTTCTACAAAAAAGAAGATTATAAGAAGAGGAAGTAGAAATGAAAACGTGTGAAAACCTGTCGCAAAATATCAGAAAAACATATTTTTTACATTTCTGTAAAGTTGTTGCAGGTTTTTGTTTTTAAAAACAAGAAATGATAACAATATTCTACCAAACACGTTTTAAGGACTTCTTTCTTTTTTTATGAAAACCACAACAAAGAATAGGAAACAAATGGAAACAAACAAGCCCTAAGGTTACAACCTACTGAAAATATACCTTTTATATTTGGTTCGAATGGGAGTAATTACGAAGTTCATAAATATGTTTCTCATAAACCTCATTTATATAGAAGTAATTCATGAATAATTCCCTACATCTTTTTAAAATTGAATTAAAAATTCACATGCTTATCCTATACGAAGAGTATGAACCAAAGAATGTGCATAAGGCTTTTGATGGTCCTCCTTAAAAAGAATGTATGAAGGCAATGAAAGAAGAAATTACTTCTTTAAGTTCAAATCAAATATAGGACTTATTTAATCCCTTTAACAAGCACAAAACTATTAAGAACAAATGGGTTCTCAAAATAAAATGAAAAGTTAATTGTAATATCAACAAATGCAAGGCACATTTTGTGGCTAAAAGTTATACACAACAAAAGGGAAATGAATATGAGGAGATATTTTATCTCGTTAACAAGGTTTGATTTAATTCATCTTATCTTGGCTATAATAGCTAGTTTGAATATTAAATTACATCAAATGGATGTATTGCTTTTGTAAATAAATAATTAGAATAATGAATCTATACAGAACAACCAGTAGGTTTTATTGAGATAGGATTAACAAAAAGGTATGTTGGTTATTAAAGTCTATTTATAATTTGAAGTAGTCCTTAAGGCAATTATATTTCATATGATTCTCATATACTTGATGAAGATCACTATGTACATATTAAGATATCTAAAGATAAGTTGCAATTTTATTTTTATATGTGGATGTCATTTTAATTAAATCTAATAATTATGAGTTTTTCAAGCAAATTAAAGACTAGTTGTCATCTGAATTTGAAATCAAAGATAAGGTTGCATGTATTCTTAGAGTTAACATTTCAAAAGATTGTTAAAAGAAATTTTCATTACTTTCTCAAACAACTTATATTTAAAAGATTTTAGAATGATTTTGTATGTAAAATCATGAAATTTTGATATTCTTATTACTAAAAATGAAGATCTCAACAAGAAGTTTTACTCATCTACACCACAAGAAAGGGAACAAACAAAGAAATTTCCCTATTCTTATGTTGTCAGAAGTCTCATGGATGCTATAAGGTGTAGAATTCTAGATATTTGTTATGTTATTAGAATGGTAACTAGATGTCAATCAAATATAAGACAAGTATATTAAAAAAAAATAGTAAAGAGAATGCCTTAGTATCTAAAAGGTACTATTGATTATACATTATGTTTTCAAGGCAATGATTTGTTTATACAAGGTATATAGATGCAAATTGGGAGGAAGGTTTAGAAGAGAGAAAATCTACCTTCGAATTTGTTTTCTTACTCATCAGTGATGCTATATCAGTAAAAAGTAAGGAACAATCACATGTTGCCTTATCCACAATAAAAACTAAATTTATAGCATTTTTAGTAGTAGTATAAGGATTCTTGCAACTTAGATGATTTTTTACCAATTTGGGAGTTATTAAGAGCTAGACTAATCCAATAATAATGCGTTGTGATAGTCAAGAAACAACCACTTATACTAAAGATCCCAAATTTTAATAATAAAAGCAAATATTTTGATTCCAAGTACAATTCTTTGAAAGATATAGTTGCATAAGAAAAAGTGAGTATGAAGTATATATTAACATGAGATATAATGGAAAACCCTATGATGAAACCAATTTCCTAAGATACATACATTGGGCATATGAGTCACTAGGGTAACATAGATATTGAAATGTAATTTATTAAAATTTCTCTATATATTTATATTCAATATATTGTCATGTATAAATGAAAATATGAGTTGACATTGTTATCACATAATGCTTGATTCTAAAATATTTTTACTTTATATAATATATTTCATATACAAATTAAAAGGTATGTCAGGCATATAAAATATCTCATATAGGTAATCACCTTTAATATTTGTGATGAATAGTGTTGAGGTTGCTTTTAAGTTTAAAATTAAACCACGAATGTTAGCTTAGATGATAAGTTAAAAGGAAATTAGTTTAAGGATATGTACTAACTATAGACAACTGAATAGAGTGAAAGTTCGAAACCAATATCCATTCCCAAGGATTGATGATTTATTCGATCAACTACAGGATCTAAGGTGTATTCAAATATTGATCTAAGATCAGGTTATCATTTATTGAAAGTTCGCAATGAGGACATTCCAAAAATTGCTTTTAGGACCAAATGTAAGCATTATAAATTCTTAGTTATATCTAATTAACGAATGTACTAGTTGCTTTTATAGATTTGATGAATAGGGTATTTCAAGAGTACCTAGATAAGTTTGTGATTGTTTTTATTGATGACATATTGGTGTATTTAAGCAGTAATGAGGAGGATGTAGAACACCTTAGGATAGTGTTACAAACCCTATGAGAGCACCAGTTATATGCTAAGTTCAGTAAGTGCTAGTTCTGGCAAGGTTGCTTTCCTGGGTCATGCCATCTCATCCGAGGAACCTAATGTAGATCCCCAAAAGATTGAAGTTGTTACCAATTGGAAACCTCCCACCACTATGACAGATGTCAAGAGTTTTCTTAGATTGGCAGGCTATTATAGGAAATTTATTGAAGGATTTTCCAAAATAGCAACCCCACAGACGAAGATAACGCTAAAAAAGGAGAAGTTTAAATGGTTAAATGCCTGTCAATGAAGTTTTGATGAATTGAAAGAAAATTGACAACGGCTACTATACTCACATTACCAACAGTGACTGATGGAATTGTAGTATATAGTGATGCCTCGAGACAGGGTTTAAGATGTGTACTCATACAGAATGATAAGCTTTTAGCCTACGCTTCTAAGTAATTGAAGAAACATGAATAGAACTACCCCAACCATGATCTAAAATTGGCAACAATAGTTTTGCATTTGGAATATGTAGGCATTACTTGTATGGTATTCCCTGTGGGATTTTCACGGATCCAAGAGTCTACAATATTTGTTTACTTAGAAGGAACTATATATGGGGTAGAGGTGGTGGTTGGAGTTAATAAAAGATTACGATTGTCCAATAGAGTACTACCCCAAAAAAGCCAATGTAGTGGTTGATGCCTTAAGTAGGAGACCTACTAGTTTGATAACATAACTGAAGATGATATATCTTCCACTTCTAGTGGAAATGAGGTCTCTAAAAGTGAGATTGGATATGACAAACTCAGTGGAATTAATTGATACCTTTCACGTTCACCCCATCTTGGTGGATCAGATTAGAGAGTGACAAAAACAAGATCCACGGTTAATGAAATTGAAGACAGAAGTTGAGACTGGACAGAGAATGGATCTTGCCATCAAGGACAGTGATGAGGGGAAACGATTATGTGAATCAAATGTAGAAGAATTAAAGAAAGATATCTTAAAGGAAGGTCAGTCCTCAACTTATGCTATGCATCCAAGTAGGAAGAAAATATACCACACTCTTAAAGAACATTATTGGTGGAGAGGGATGAAGAAAGAAATAATAGAGTTCGTTTCTAAGTGTCTAACCTATCAGTAGGTAAAAGCAGAACATTAAAAGCTTATAGGATTAATACAACCCCTCCCTATCCCAAAATGGAAGTGGGAGAAGATTACTATGGACTTTGTAGTAGGCCTTCCATGGAGTCAAAAGGGACACAATGCTATATAGGTGATAGTGTACAGGTTAACAAAATCTGCACATTTCCTTCTAATCAAAAATGACTATCCATTAAACATGTTAGCCCAGCTATATGTAGATGAGATAATGAGACTCCATGGTACACCGATCTCCATTGTCTTAGACTGTGACCTTAGGTTCACATTAAGATTTTGGGCCAGCTTATAGAAAGCCTTAGGAACATGCTTGAAGTTTAGCACTATCTTTCACCCCCAAACGGATGGATAGTCAAAGAGGACTATCCAAACACTAGAGGATAGGCTTAAGTCTTATGTTATAGAGTTTAGGGAGAGTTGGGACATACACCTACAACTAATAGAGTTCGTGTCCAACAATAGTTATCAATCCAGTCTCGGCATAGCCCCTTTTGAGGTTCCTTATGGAAAAAAATGCAGAACATCAGTATATTAGGATAAGGTAGGTGAAAGGAAACTGATAGGTACCAAGCTTGTACAGGTGAAAACTAATAAAATTCAAATTATTTGCGACTGATTAAAGATAGCACATGATAGATAGAATAGCTATGTGGATAATCATCGTAGGGATCTTGAATTTGAAATTGGAGATAAAGTAAATTTCCCTTTAGAACGGTGTGCTTAGATTTGGGAAACGTGGTAAGCTAAGTTTATGTTATATGGACCATATGAGATTACATAAAAAAGTTTGGGTCAGTGGTGTAGCTATTAAAGATACCAGATGAGCTCCCAAGGATTCACAATGTTTTCCATGTATCTATGTTTTGTAAGTACCTCGCGGATCCTTCACATATAATCACTCAACAACTGGTGAACCTAAAGGATGATTTGACTTTTGAGGAGGAACCTGTACAAATCCTTGTGTAAGGTTCTGGTCATACATCTCGTACATAATATATATCAAATATATGCAGTAAAAAATAAAATGAAACCTCAAAAACTAGATCTACTCATGCATATAGATATAGAAAACAAAAAACATGAAATGTAAGATGTTTACATACCTTTCGAACAATCTCCTCCATTCTTTAATCTTCTCTATATTGGGTTGTAGTAAACTACAATGATCAACATAGACCATCTCTAATGAAAGTCCACACGAAGATAGAAGGATGTAACCTCACTAGGAGATGGTTAGAGTTCTTTCTTTGTGCTAGGAAAGACAAGAAATCTTATGAGAATTAGAGGGATAATGTGTGTATGAGAGAGAAAGAACCTTTCTTTCCCTTGTGTCTTATCCAAGATGCACGAAAATAATGATTATTTGCTTCCCTCTTTGGCCTTCCATAAGCCTATCATTAATGGGAAGTCATGGGAAGTTAATTGTCATGAATAGCATGCATTAATGGAAGTTATTGGAAGTTAATGACCATGAATAGCATGCATTAATGAAAAAGTTTGGGAAGTTAATGACCATAAATAACATGCATTAATGGAAGTTTGGAAATTTAATGGCCAAATTGGCAACCAATAACATTTATTTCTAATACATTCCATGTAATGTTTTCTACCACGATCACATCGTGATACAATCCCGAAACACTCTCATATCTTGAATCACCATTCAAGACCATTTGACTTATCCTTCAGATCTCCTATGTGTGTGACCTATTAGGTTCTCAATTATGCTGTCCATTTGAATTAACACTTAATTCAATTAAGTCAAAAGTGGTATCTAACAACACATCATGAACCCCAATTGACCAGAAAGTCAGTGGTTTGACTACGAACCCTTCCACATACAATCCATGCAATTCATCCTTTCACCATCTATACCCTACTTAGTTCAGAGTATGGTCAAAGTGTCAACTCCCACTAAGCTAACCACGTCACTTCCAGTCCAAGTGATATTAGATCTTTTCCTGATTATCTCATTACTCTATGTATCATTGAAGACTCTCTTCATAAAACATACCTACTCTGGATAAAGACTCCTGAGTAATGGCCCCAACAATAGGCCATGGATATCATCTCGTTCTATCAGGAGTGATGAATCCTTTATTGACTACTCAATTACCTCCAAATACCTCAAATTATACCCAATTATCACCCTATAAGTAACCCTTGAAAGGCACCGATGAACGGAGTCAAAGCACATGATCAGTATTTGAGATATCGTTGAGAACCCTAAGTCAAAGGATACTTACATCATTGCTATGATGAGACTATCATTGACACTAGAATAGAATATCCATATGATTGTCTCATAGTAGGTCAATCCAATATACTTACTACCCTTAGTAAGCATTCACATGTTAACTTTAAATAACTCATGTTTATAGCTTATGAGATCTACTACTTGATCCAATCAAGGAGTATAACATGCACTAGTCTATCCAGATTAATGATATCCCATCTCATTAATCCTATGACTAAGGAAAGTTTAGATACTATCATAATTACACATGATAGGAATCTCATTATCATTATCTCATCATGATTCCCTTCTTGCTATGTTTTATGTCAAGGACTTCATTAAATCAATTTTTGTAGGCATTTTGCCTTGTAAATGTTTTTAGGAACATTGGTTTTTGTGAATATGTTTTGACTATATTTTGTCTGAATAATGCATATATATGGATGTTTTAAAGTTAAATGCATGAATATGTCTAAGTTTATTTTTAATATTATTAAAGTGATTATTGAGATTTCTTGTGAATGGACTTAAAATCCAAAATTTGTAATGGGGGGATTTTGAGATGATTATAGAAGTGTTTCTGAACTTTTATAGAGACTTGGAAAATTTGTGTAGGTTAAAATAAAATCACTGTGCTGTCGAAATTTTTAATAAGAGATGATTGACACTAAAAAAATCTACTACTTGTATATTTTATTATACGTTAAAGCTTTTCAATTAAAAATTCAATAGGCTTAGCTTCATGGGAACATTCTAGCTAGATCAGATATCAACTAGAGGGCCACCGTAGGGTACCGAGTAGCCCTCCTAGTCATTTTAGGATAGGGCCTATCAATTAACTTAGGTTATAGTGCAATATGACTGCATTATGGATGTGCTTAGATGGACTATGCATAAAGATGGCTTGAGATGGCTAAACTAAAGGTTGATCATGGAAATTGTCTTCAAGAGGCGATTACGTAATAACTCATGTTATAAATATGGAAGTAGTGAGTTAAGAATGTTGGAACACTACCTAACAAAGTGAAAGCACTTATTCAAGTAGTGAGAAAATCGTCAAACAACATTGCAATAGAGTTGGAATCTTCTAAATATATTTCCTATGTTCAAAAAGGAGTTATTGGCCTAAAGTCGATAACTTTCCACTAACTTGGTTAACTTAGTAGATGGTAACTCTCTACTTACTTGGTGGAGTTAGTGGAAGAAGTGGTAACTCCCCATTAACTTGGTGGGTTATGCGAGAAAGTGAGTAGTTTAAGCTTACTTTATCCCTAAGTTCTTGTAGAGTTAGGAGCTTTGTAGGAAAGTTATTAATGAGAGTTTTAAGTAGGTAGTTCTTAGACAGTTTTATTATGCAGTTCTTTAGGAAGGAATTCACTTGAGTCCTTTTGTATTGTTTATTATGAATAGTTCAATAAAAGATTGGCTTTTTATCATATCTCTCTCTCTTGTTCATTTCATTTAATTAATTGGTGCAAAATACTTACGTGTTAAAAGTGTGAGTGAACAACTAAACACGATTAGCATGAGGTGTTAAAAAATAAGTAAACTTATTAGTCAACAATCATGAGAGAAGGCTAAATTAAGTTTTGGTTAACTTAACTTTAAAAAGGCCTTTGTGATAACTAGTATATCATTGTTATTCTACTTATTTTATAATTATTTACTAATTATTAGTGTTTATTGTTATCATAAATAATAAAGATATTATTTTTATAAATAAAATTTTCTTTATTTAATAATAATGGTCGTTAATAATCACTAAACAATGAATACCTAATTGGGCCCTTAATACATTAAATACATTGTTTGGAATTATATATAATCCCAACTAGCTTTCCATTCTTCATTCTGTCCTTTTCCTTTATCACTGATGCTCCATTAACTACTGTATAATAAGTATACTGAATTTAAGCCAATTTTTTAAACTTATAATAAATTACTATATAATAATAGGACCCAAACTTATATGACACATTTTTTAATTAAGATTTAACTAACTTTAATCTACAATAATAAACAAATTCTAAAAGAGATCGCCTCATTAATTCTATTATTCAATAGCAAAATTAAAATTAAAATTTGAAAAGGATAGTAACTCAACAATTTCAAGGTCTTCACTAAATAATGCATTCTAATAAAGTTTTTTAATGCCTAACTTTAGCTATCTCATATTTACATATTACCAAGATTCTGATGCTCTTCTGCACACTCCTCTTATGAAATAGTAATAATATCAAGATAATATAGATCAATTGGAAAAAGGGTACAACAAAAATAAATATAAAATTCTCTAATCCACTGCTACTACAACACACTGCATCAATGGTGTCCAAGTGAGACCCTAAACATACCTTACATGCACAACCTACAACTATATGTATCATATAACATATACAATTCACACACATCAATTATGATTAAACCTCCATATCTAGCAACTTAGTCAAAATTCTTAATTTATTACAAACTTTAAGTATAGTTTTTATAATTCTTTCTTAAAATTCAAAGAATTAGAGCATAAAAACATACGCATATCATATGAAACAATATTAATTTGCAACCTGTCATATATCCTAGAAACTTTAATAGATGCATACAATTTGTTACATGTTTGAAAACATACCTTAATTGTCATTTTGTCTTAGAAAACTAGTTGTATAATATCAGTATCCTTTAGAAAACTAGGCAATGTAAAGGGACAATTTGATAGGGATATAACATTTAAAAGGGACTTCTATACTTATACATATTTTTGGGAGTTGGGAGTTTTTGGGAGTTGGGAGTGCTTAGCAAAATATTTTGCTTCCAACAGAGATCTAAGGTACCTTTCCTACAACATTTGGTAGTATATATCAATTAGGTTTTCTAGGTTAATTATTTGATTGGTTGTGCATATTTGATGTTTAATTGGGTGTTATTTAATTATTTATATCTACTATTTTACACTTGGAATACCCTAATTTAGGATAATGACAAATTTAAGTTTTTTGTCAAATTGATAATTTCTAACAGTTGAGTTTGTGTTAATTGTCTACGATTTTGATGATTTTTACACTATATATGATTAATAAGAATGTGTCTTATGGATGCATTTTTATAGTTGGGTGCCTCATATGTATAGTAAGTTTGATAAATGATTATATTTTATTGTTGATATGATTTGAGTTGCTAAAAGCGTGTATGTGTGTTAGGTAAAATGATGAGTATAGTTGGTCATACTCTATTAGTCTGCATCATAATAGGACACGTACCATTTCATTACCTTAGTGTATTATCCAAGCTAAATTTATACATGTGTGGGTCTATTAGTTTAGGCGAATTAATTGTGTCAAAATTATTCATGTATCATTTTTTGGCTCAAGACACGTTATTTAAGGTCAAATTTAGTATATGTGAGTCTATTGGCTAGAAAAAATTAGTAAATTAGTTAACACCTACTTTAAGTATATATAAGAAATTATTTGGTTTAGTCAAAACCACTATTTTTGCATATGATATTATGACTTTGAAATTACCCATTATTATTACTGCTTTTCTAGCTAAGGGGTTCAAAGTAGTTAGTCGTATCATTTAGGCACAATGATGCAGTTATTTATTTATTTATTTATTTTTCCTATTTAACAATATACTTCCCTAATTTTTATAATTTCACATAAGAAGTAGATAGAGGAGGAGTTCGAAGACATATTAGGGGATTAAGTTATGCACTCTACTTTGGATGAATCTTACTATTATAGATAAATGATTTTATATTCTAGCAGACTTTGGAGGATTAATTTTTATTGTTTAATACTTTGGGATTTAAGTACAAATGATTGATTCATTCCATTAAGAAAGACATGATTAATAAGAAGAGGAAAAAAGGGATAAGGTGACAGCCTTTATAAACTTATCGAAAAACTACTAATCAACTCTTCATTAGTTACTTTAGGAAATGTGATTCTTTTAAAGTTGAATTCGAATTATTGTTGCACCACTCTAAACATAGTGTTACAAATAATATTAAAGAAAACCTTTGTTAATACAATATTGTATGAATACGACAAAGGTAAGAAGTGGCATCCATACTTAGGTTCGTGAGCAGTTAGTGACCCTTGGCAGACTTTTAGTTCAGTTACAAATTAGAAGAGGAGGAGAAATTATGAAAAATTGTAGATTAACCTTTATGACAAAATCAAGAATTTATAAAAGGTGATAATAAAATCTCACATGATAGATAAGTATCACAATTTCATATTAAAAGAGAGAGAGGAAGAGAGAGACTGAGAAATTAAACCTTAACAAACTTCTAAAATGATTTCTAATAAACTTTTTAGCTAACTATGTTTAGGTTTGTAATTTTTTTAACCCAAATTAACATTATTTTTAAATCAATATGAATTTAACATGTTAGATAAATATTTGCTAACCACTTGATGAACTATTAATGAGTTTTAAATATTTTCAATAAGTTTCCTGTAAGTAATTTGAAATTTATTTTATATTTTATATTAAAATGCAAAGAATCAAATATCCTTTCTTCTAATAATCATAAATTCATAATTTTCTAATCTTCAATGTTTTAGTCCGTCTCACGGTTAAGCTTTAGATGGTCTAAGTTTCAGCCTAATTGCATTCCAAAGTAATCTTGATACGTCAAGAGTTGTACATAAATGATGGTACAATGGCCTATATTTTTTGCAAAGCCACCCAGCTACTTCACTCGTAACTTCATCCCTCCATAATCTACCTACTGTAGCAATATCTACGAGGAGGCTACATCAGAAGCTACGGAGAAGGGGCTACATCAAGGAAGCCTTCCTATCAAATATTTGGGGTACCAATCTCACAAAAGAGGGTTACAGCTACTGACTGTAAACCACTGATGGACTCTTTTGATGGCAGAATAAACCACTGGTGCATCAAATTTCTAAGTTATAGGGGAAGATTACAGTTGGTGTAGTCAATACTGAGCAACCTAGCAAGCTACTGGATTAGCTACATGTCACTGCCAAAAACCGTTTTGAAGGAGATAGATTAAAACTAAGAAAATTTTTGCAGGAAGGATCAGGAAATGGAAGCAAAATGGCAAAAGTGAGTTGGGATACAATATGCAAACGACAAGAACAAGGGGATTTGCGACTACAATCAGCAAGATTACTAAATAAAGTAATTCAAGCCAAGAATCTGTGGAGGTTATCTAGGAAGAAGGAAGATCTATAGGTGTAGTCGAAGCATCATATATACATCAGGAAAAGCAACATATGGCAACTAGAACTGAAGCAGGATATGACATGGAACTTTCAAGAAAATCTTAAAGACAAGATAGTGGATACAGAGCTTGATGGTACATAAGATTGGAAATGGGGAGAATAATATGTTCTGGTTTGATAATTGGCATCCAAAATGTCCCCTATACAAAGTAGAGGAGTTGTAGAACCTAAAGCGGATGATGAGATCAGATGCCAAGTTCAATAAATTAATTAGAAACGATCAATGGTACTAGCCTTACCACAACCATAGAAATGTAGATATATTGATGGGGAACATGCCAACATGTCAAAATACTGAACAAGATGAAGTGCAGTGGATTGCAATGGGCTCTAAAACATTTACAACAAAAGCATGTCGTCTTTTCCAACAAAGGGAGACAAACAACAGAGTAAGATGGAGAAATATAGTATAGGACTATGATATGAACCCCTCGCATTCATTCTTTGGACACCCACAAAGGACAGGATGAAGTTCCCAATAACTTCTCTAAAATGTGAAATCTATCACCATCATCAAGAAACACAAGACCATCTTCTAGTAAAATGTCAATATACATCATACGTATGGAGCAAAATATAGAAGCTACTTGGTATTTGGAAAACAACCAGCTCATGGAATGAGTTGATTCTTTGGATCGAAAACCTCAAAATGATAAACAAAGAAGTTAAGATTAGCTTCTCAATTACTATTTATTACATATGACAAGAAAGGAACTTTAGAATCTTCAAGAAGAATGAGAGAAGCAAAGAGACACTTTTCTACCAAATATACACAGTGTAGACCCTTAATGATAACTAGACAACTAACGGAAAAGTTATCCCAAAACATGAAGGAAAGATGGCTAATGTGCTAATTTTCTAAAATCCTTGTAATCATGAAGTTTATTCTTCATTGCTTTTGTAACTTAGTTTAATTTGAACCTTGACAAGGTTGTACAGCTTCTTTTGTAAGATATATGTGTGTGTATGTACATTTTTTTTATAAAAAAAAATCTAGGAGGAGGTTTTTTAAAAATCAGGACAATCTTCCCGTGTTGAACCAACAAAACCTAACCACACCATGCAGATTATACCCTTTTTCAAGTGATTATCACTAGATTTATGAGTGAACGCAGGAGCTGGTCATTGCTATTCATACAACTATTCCGTACGTATTTACGTTTTAGCGCAGCTGGAATGACAGTGCTTCTTCATTCGTGATCAAGGCCCGTATCATCATCATAATATTGGCATTTCTCGTGTTCTGTAGCTTCATAGCCCTATCCCACCATTGTGTCTCGGTCGACAAATTAGTTCTCCCCATTTTACAAGACTTTTTTTCTCCCCCTTTCTCCTTGCGCCCCATGTATGTACTGTACTGTATTCTCTAGTTGTAACCGGGCTGATTGCATCGAATAGCGTTAGGTCGACTGAGTCCACAACCGTTCTTGTAGCTTAATCCCAATCAACACTCTTATCCGCCATCTCCACGTCTTCAAACCTATTTTTCGCTTCGTCTTACTTTGCATGCATCCCCTTGGTCTTACAAGCGGCCAGGGTCTGTTTGCTTTCACTCTCGTCCAACATCTCCAATTAGGACCTTTGTTACATAAATTAATTTACCACTATAATGTTAGTAGTCAGAGAAGATTGACAAAAGCAAATAAAAGTAACCGAAATTTAAAATATATACATAAACTTCCCAAGTCGATAACACTGATAAAAGAAAATAATTTAATTGCTTGAGGACATAAATCAAGACAAAATAAAATAAGAAGATTAAAATAAAAAAATATAAATGAATTTGTGAATTAAAAATATAGCTATCACTAACATATTATAAAAAGAATTTTTTTTAAAAGGAAAAGGATTGTGAATTAATTAATAATGAGAGTTAAGGAAATAACCCTCAAGTCAATCATAATACATAATACATCAAAGTAGCCACAAATTCAGCTTGTTACGAAATCAACACCAAGTAATAGTGCAATCAAACTATAACACTAAGTAAAATAAGAATTTGAAGTAACTAACAATTGCTTAGTAATACAACTCATTATCTCGTGTATAAGTTGTTGTATATACTTTCGTTTTCTTTGGAATTCTCTTAAATTCCTTTCCTTCCAGATAAGATAGATGACAGTACTAAAAGAGATCCTAAATCTAGTATGCTCCTCTTTGCATTTACAATTCAAACGAACACACCAATTAATAATATCAACCCAAATATTTGCTTAGTAAGAGAGATTTTTCATCCTTATAATAACTCTGCAAATAGGTATTACAATCACACTAAAAAAAACCATGGTTAATAGTTTCGAGCATTGACGACAAAGAGCACATGATAAGATGTGAACGCGTTACAATGAAGAGTTATTTCTATGAACCCGTATTAGCCATCATCTCATAAGGGTGGTGTGCCCATACCAGACAATCACCAAAATCACAAATTGACATCTTCACAAAAATGGCAGCTTTAAGTCTCTAGTTTAATTGGAAGCAAGGACTATCTCAATCGGAGCTTTACCGCTCAAGATATGCTTAAAAAGCTAAAGTGTGTTCATACCCCAATCATGCTCTCCCAACCAACCCCTCACTTTCTCACCATCAAACTTGCCCAATCAACTCGAAAATATACCAATTTTCATGAAGGGATAGGGAAAGGTGTTAGGAATCCATTGCTTTAAGAATCACTTCATTTATAGGTCGGTTGAGGAAGTTATGCCCGAAAGAATAGAACATGTTTATTCCCTCAATCAATTTATACCTATCTTGGCGCGATTACCTTCACTTTCAATATAGATGTCAGATTGAGTTTGGTTTTGGATGGTTGGAAAGAAGACTTCTAGATATACAACTCTTATGAGGCCAAAAAGTGATATTCTACCTTTAAAAGGGTCAAAAATTGCGATTTACTTAAGTTGTCCTTTTTAGTGCAACCCTTTAGTAAAAATCGCGATTTACTAAAGTTCAACCCTTCTAGTGCAAAACCACTCCATAACAATTCAAACACAAAATTTATCTCATAAAACTCTCAATTCTCAACCCATTTGGTTCATCAAAACCACAATTACCCATCATTCTCCATAGCTGTCCTACACAC
>JAOQMP010078485.1:0-34025 GCA_027563575.1 Erythroxylum pedicellare | reverse complement strand
ACTATATGTATATATATATATATATATATATATATATATATGAGATATATGTATAAGACCAGCTATGTTAGATGAGACCTTAGTCAAACCCCTTATTTGGAATATTAAAACTAATGCCTTCCTTTAATATGGTGAGAACCAAAGTCCTTTTAAAGATAGGGGTCTTGGGTAAACCTAAACCTGCTTTATACAGATATGTTCGAACCATGGAAATAGTATTTTTGGATTAATGGGTCGGTTTTAACTAGAAGTGTTGGTTTGTTGGGCAAATCTAACATCAACGTAGACAGAGGCAAAGTTGGGTAGTGTATATTAGATGTACACATGTCAAAAGTTGATAGCCTAAATAGTGTGCACACATCAACAGTTGATAGCACTAGATTCAATAGTGATGTAATTGGTATGATTGATATCTCCCCTCCTTAAAGAAATTTCGTCCTCAAAATTCTTATCTAATTGATCAAAAAGACAGGGTATGGCTTCATCATATGCTCTACCATTTTCCATTTAACTTCATCACTCGAATAATTTCTTCCATTTGACTATAGTCAATGGAATCAATCTATTTTCCAGTTATTTATCCCGATCTCACACTGTCTTTTCTATTTCCTCAATATATTTCAAATTACTCAAGTTTTCATTTCCTGTGTCGACAATACATCTTAATCAGATCATATCAATATTTCTTAGCATACTCACATATCACAATTTATGTATTTAAGACATCTTTGTTGGTGTTACAAACTCATATTTTAATGGTTTTATTCTTGCAAAAATTTGATGTGAATCAATTTATGTCGGGCTTAGCTTATACCTTTTTTTTCAACCTGAGCACATCTTGGCAAGGTGATACTCTCATAAACAATTCATCTTTTGCTTGATAATTCACATCTCTCTATTGTTAATACACTTAACTCATATGTCTATCTCACTATATTCCAAATCTTTGGTGTTGTTCCTCCTAATTCATTCGTCTTTCTTGAGTCACTTAATTTCTAATACACACCAATTTCGCTTATCATCAACATCTCCTACTTCTTGCCTTAAACTATCTTTTTAGGCCTTATTCATCCAAATATAAAGATGGTCGACTCTTTTTGTCATATAACACCTTATATGATATTCGAATGATATCCATGTGATATTGATTGTTATGTTAAAAGTCAATTAAAACTAAACATTGACCTCATGTTTCTGTGAACTCCAAAATATAAACTTTAAGCATATCTCCAACAGTTAAGACTATTGGCAACTCATATATATAATCACTCATTTTTACATCCATAGCCATCAAACATTATTTCGTCGTATTCCTACAAGGATGTATAGCATAATTTTTTATTTGTGCTTTCTCCAACAATCTTTTACTCAAACATCTTTATTGTGTACACAAACTTCATATTACAATCACAACGTCTCATTTTCCTATTCAAACTCAAAATTTGTATTCATTATCAATTTTCAATTTCCTCAATAAGATTCATAATTTCTGAATCCTCAATTGGTGCTTTGCTAATCTTTTCATGTGAAATTGATTTTAAATCTCAATGTAGCTAATAATACTTTGTTTTGTCCAAAAGTCAACTCAATATTCTATGCTCTTCATTGCACTAGATTTAGTAACCACAATATCTGAATTTGCTATTCCATTACTGAATTTTCTATTCAAGCATCAGATATGTACACTACTTTTACAAAGATAGTACTCATTTACACACTCATAGTCCTTCAATACTTCTATCCATTTTCTCAGTCTTGTATAAAATTCTTTCAAACTTAATAAGTATCTCAAACTTTATTGATCTATATATTTATATGTAAACCCGAAGTATTTCACTATACAAATAGTGTCTCCAAGCTTTCAAAGTAATGGCTATTTCAATAAATTTCAAATCATGTATCAAACATTCAACTCGTGAGACTTTAATTGTCTCTATGCATACAAAATCAGTTTATTACGTTACAATAAATTGAATCTTAATTTCTTATGCGAAACATTGTTGTATATTACAAAATCTCCAAATCCAAATGATATAATTAACATCGATGTTATAATTCCTCAAAATTCTTTTCACATTCTTCAATCATACGATTTACATGTTTTTTCTTAGACATTTTTACTAAAGAGCTAAGATTAGTAAAAACACTTTTACAGTCTCTGGTAAAATCCAATATACAACTAGCTTTAGAGAACTCTAGATCTCTTATATATGCCTTGGAGTTTCTCACTTTATCATTACCTCTATTTTCTTTGGGTCTCTTATTATGTCATGTAGCATCACATAATACTTACTTCATATATCCCATTTTCATTTAAATACATGTCCACGTTATAGTTTAGTCAATGAAACACATCTTTAAATGTAGATGCAAAGCTCGTGTGACACACTTTCCATTATTTAATTGTTATGACTGAGTGCCCAAATTGTGCCCTATCCATTGTGGATACTAGGCTCATTCAGACCATTTCTACCCGTTAGGGATACAGGGCTCATTTAATAAAGTGAGCCTTTGGTTCTTATTTGCATTATGAGCTTTAAGATCATTTTCGGTAGCTCCTCAGGTCACAACTCTCATTATCTAATTATGAATTCATGTAATGGAATGCATCACCCATTTCTAATCAATCATTCACAGTCCCAATCACATTTATCATCTATTATCATAGTCATTAATTGACACAATTTTTATTGGGTCACTTTAATCTTCAATACCATAATATTGTCGGGGCATTGTTAACTCCAACAGATATATACTAAATTTTCTTATGTAATTTATTCCTCAATGAGGTAATATTATCTCGTGTTATTTTTGGTTTTCCCAATTGACTCATTTTCTCGAATGATTTTCTCCATTCATTCGATTTCCTCTGATTTCACATTGACTTATTGCAATGTCGAACCATTCTTACTAGTTTCTCCACTCATTTCAATTTATTCACAATCTTAACTTCCTCTGTTGGTAACCCATTCATCAAGTCAAATTTGTATCCCTTGAACATATATGTATATAATGTAATGTGGGCCTAAGTTCTCGTCACATTAGTAAGAGTGTCACATCAGATTCATGAATCCAATCATATAGTTGGGTACTTTACATCAAACAAAATGCATACACTCTCAGTAGCATATTATACATCTTATGCTTAAGTCTTCGTTAGGAATAGAAATCCAATATTTGCTTTTAATTTATTACATTTTCGTTCATTATGAAAAGTAAACCATCTGGTCTACTTAACCTTATTCGGTGAAATTCTTCTTCCAAAGAAGATTTCTTGCTACTATCTACTATATTGTTTATCTAATCCTTATCGATCAATTATTCCCATCATTGCTTATCATACATTCTTAGTACCTAAAAAAGATCACTTTCAACTATTTATAATATCTCCATAAGATCAATTTATTTCATAACTTATATGATCAGAATATCCTTATAATAAGGCTCAGTGAAGCATTAAGTAGGTCCATTTACTCTTATACCTTAGTATATACTATCAAAATCATTACATCTTATTTATAGATGTATTTAAGACAATTCACTAATTACTAACTTATGCTCAGGATACCTTAATCTCATTTGATTTAGGACAATACTTCTCTTTTTGCGCCTGACCTTGGTCATGGGAACTATGCCACAATCATGCCCTTCTTCTTTTTCCTCGAACTCATCACCTATAGTAACATCTTTAACAATCTCAATCTATCCCCTATCGATCACTATAATCACTTTCATGCATTACTCTAATTCATCTTAGACTTTGAATTATGGGGACTATGAATAACAAATATTCATATATCAGAGATTGCTTCCTATATCATCTCTACGCATATATACTTATGTGCTTGATTCTCACACTTGTCATGGTGATACCGTTATTAAAAATGTGCTCACAAAATAACAAATTAACTTAACTGTGACAACTTTTACAGATCTCATTATCTTTATCCTTTCTTCCAATTACCATTATATCGTCATACTTACGTATGTTCATTATCAATTCATAATTATAGATACATAATCATCCTGAAATTTCGATCTCAATTCCACTAACATATTCTTATAGTGAATGATAACTCTCATCATATTTTTCCGAAAATCATTTCAAGTCCAAGTTTGATCACTCAAAGTCATAGAAAATTTTATTTTATTTCAACTTGGCTTGAACTTTAAATCATATCATTCATATTTATATCATTACTTTCCTTAATCAATCTATGACAATGTATTCACATCTATATCACATTCGTGGATATATTACCATAATACAATAATGATATCGTATTTCATAATACATCCACCAATACAAATACATTACATCATTATTTGTTATATCTAACCATATACTATTTCTCATTTCTAAATATCCACAAACTTTCATTTTCTCATATTCAAACTTATCATTAGTCTTCCCACAACTTCCATCAATTCAAACAACTTAACAAATGCTTATATATGTGACTCATATAAATGCAACTCAGATTAGGGATCAGTTGCTACTACCTACTATGACATAACTGAAATGCATGTAACTTGACACATATGTATGCCTATGTAAGATACTAAATCTGGGCTTTGATACCAAAATGTATCACACACTCTCGCAATACACGTACCCGACATCCTAAGTGGTATCCGAGTACGTACCCTACAAGGGTGGCATGCCAGAACAGACATTCATTCAAAATTCATTACAAATTTTTATTTCTTTAAAATAATGTACATGTACATAGAAATCATTAATCAAATCGGGCTCGATAATTTTTTTTAAACATTTCCATTCAACAGCCACTTAGGCCCATTTCAAATATAAAACACTTGTAATCATAAAGTCATTTCATTACTAAATCATTCACATACACTTTGTACAATTATTATGAAACATAAATAAAAAAATCACTAAAGACATATGCAGGTGCAAACTGATCCTGACCCCTAACTCATACTCATTTGCAATGGCTGAACTCCAATTGGTCTAATTAGATAACTCCTTTGAACCTGAAAAGTTACGTTGCAATTTTTTATAAGTTTTGCGAACTCAATGGGTGAATCATCATTGATGATTTCACCTAGTTCAAATACACAAAATGACATATTTCATATATGTTCATTCAGATCATGAATAATCCAAATATTCACATTATTATGGCACATCCCGTAATCATTGCGAATCAGAACAGATATATACAAATACAGATGCATATGAGACTCTAGATTTGTTATTATTATTATGGCCGAGTGCCTATCACATACATATGCAAATACTGGCCCATTGGGCTCAGTCAAAACAGAATCATGGAGCATAACTCTACAATCAGAATTAGAAATCACAAAACAAAGCTCTATGTGCAAGTGCTTTCATACTGGCTACTTCGGTCACAACGCCTTTATCTGAGCATGTGTTTTATGAAATGCATCAAATTCAAAATATGCCATATATATGTCATATATGATGCACAGTCAGAATCTCATAGTCATCGAACCTAAATCCGGCATTCAACTTTCGTTGAGAATTCACATATCATGATACACAATCAAAATCTCATAGTCTTTGGACCTAAGTCTAGCATTCAACTTTTGTTGAGAATTCACTTAGCATTCAGAATTTCAAAGTAATCAGAGCACTTCTAATACATTCCCGACTATTAAACTCCTCGGACTCTAAGTCTGAAAATTTATAAACAATCTCAAACAGATAATAATTGGAAGTTTAAACAAATTCAATCAATCCTAGGAAAATCATCTCGATTGACTCATAGTATGCTCTGATATCCTATTACCTGGATGGTCCGACAATTTCTGACTGATGTCCAATGTGCTCCTCTATATCATACAAAACGCATTTACAAATATCACACTTTTGCACAAATGTATAAGCATGCCTTTATGCACATCTATTTATGTCAACAATGCACAATGTATGTTCAATGACAATCCTAGGTATCATATTGAATTCTTATCACCTTATCATTCAGATATCAAAACCCTCATAAATAGTTTGTACTTAGGGTTTGGAATATAATAAAATAATGTGAAACTAATTTCATAACCTAATTGATCAATTCAGATTTTTCTAACAACATACTTTCTGGTCAACTTTTCATAATCATTCTGATAACATAAGTGACAAAATTAGGCAACACTTCCTTCTAGAAAGTTATTCTCTAATGTCTTAAGACACCAAAATCATTCAATTTGGTTCAGTAATCTGAAAGTTATACTCTAATTATTTTGGGTTGTTCATAAACTAAAATTGTACTTTGTATTTAACTTCGAGTCAGATTCTGAAATTCCTAGAGATAGAATTAAAATTTGATCTCTTAAATTTGTATCCATATATCTCTAATTCAATGTAAATTAAGAATCATTCCATTTAGATAACTACTGATCAAAATATAATCAAAATACTGAAGTATGTTTAGTGAAATCATTCCAGTTATCAAATTCCAGTACTCCTCAACATGTTCATCTTAAATTGAACAATTAATTCGTTTTAGATGGTTATAATTTTTGGTGGAGATGAAGAACAATCTGTTTCGAATCTAATGGTTTAAGAATCAAATCATTTGGTTATCAGGTGAAGAATTTATAAGAAAAATACCAAAGGATATTTAGAAACAAACAAAAGTTTAAAGTCGGGGTTGTGCAGACCTGCGAAGTCACGATCATGCTATTTGTGACCCTTAACAGTGAAGTCGCGATCGTGCTAAAGCATGATCACACTTCCTCCTTTTCTTCATTGATTATTTCTGTTCTTATTCTCCTTCCATTTTTCTTTCATTTCCATATTTACACACTTTTAAATCATCTGTACTACATTTCTAACTCCAATACAAACTCTAAATAAATTACATTCAAGTTTACACCTCAAAAATCACAAATCTAAAACTTCACATATACTTTCTCTCTCTACTGCATTTTTTTAGATCTTTATTCTCATTTCAATCTTATTCAATTAACATATAAAAAACTTAAACCAATTCTTCCGGCTTCATTTCATCTCAAGAACACAAAATAAATAAAAAATCCAAGGTTCACACGTAAACATCAAAAAGTCGATTTCTCATACATGCAAATTCCATTTTCTACATTTTGTTTCTCTTTCTACTTTCATCTGATGCATTTTTCCATTTTTCCACACTTTCATTTCATCAACAACTTAGCAATTTATCAACTCTATACCACAACCTCACTAACTCTTCATTTCATATCATTAAACTCACTTAAATTCATTTCCACAAATTCATGCGTGAATAGTAAAATAACCATATATTCACACATGTACAGTGAAAACCAGAGTATATGTTCATCATTTTTCCTGAATTTCTGCACTCTTCCTAAACACAGATTCAATGATTCTTGTAGTTCAAAACTCGCTTCAACACTATCTTATGACATATTGTTCCTCACATATGCAAAAACAATTCATTCATCACCGAAACTACAATTAGAGTTACTTACTCGATTAAGCTATTCCTGAAAGTAAGAGTGAATTAATGACACCCTATAAGAATAACAATTTGCTATTCGGTGATGAATAACCAAAAGAGTGTTTTGGTGATTCCAGTGAAGAACAAACGATGTTTAGTAACCTTTCTTTATTAAACACTTAGCTATGTGTATTCTTTGCATGAAATACACAGGTCTCCCACGTAAGACTGCCACATGTCATCATTTATGTGAGCTATTTGTCACATCTATGAGCTACCCCATGTCACGATATAGTTGGTCCAATGTCAACATTTTTCTTATTCTAAAATACTTCAAATTTCCAAAAATTATGAAATAATACTTATAGTCTCCAATTAAAGTTTAACCATACATAAATCACAATTCACAATTTAAATCACATTATTCAATCAATTATACCCATAAAATGTCAATGAATACATGAACAATTATTTTAAAAGTCAACAATAAATATTCACATGTGTGTGAATATACGATGATGCATGAGCATGCAGTGCACTTCTAAGTTCTCACAATATGCTCAGTTCACAATTCTAGGGTCTAGCCCCGAATATGGGATGTTAAAATTCTCCCCTCCTTAAGAAATTCCTTCCTCAAAATTCTTACGTGATTGATGATACTGGTGGGAATATTGCTTTTTCATACACTCTTCGATTTTCCACGTTACTTTATGACTCGAATAATTTCTTCCACTTGACTATAGTCAATGGAATCATTCGATTTTCCAGTTGCTTATTAAGATATCATGCTATCTTAACTATTTCCTCAATGAGGAATGATTTTCTCAATTCATTCAATTTCCACTATTTTCATACTGGCTTATTCTAATATCTATTCATTCATATTAGTTTCTCTACATATTTTAATTTATTTCAAGCCTTAACTCTCTGAATTGATAACATATTCACCAAATGAAATTTGTATCTCTTGAACATATTTACGTAGAATATAGTGTGAACTTAAGTTCTCCTCACAATACTAATGTTGTTACCTAAAATTCCATAATCTAATTAGCTAGTTAGATACCTTACATCGACAAGCTACATATACTCTCTGTAGCATATTCAATCTATTATACTTGAGTCCCCGTTAGAAATGGGACTCTAATATTAACTCTTAATTCATTCCTTATTCATTTCTGATTTCTTTCTTCATTGATTAATCTTAAAGTAAACCCTTTGGTCTATTGAACTGCATTCTTAATGCCTCAGGAAGCTCAATTTCTATACCATCAAGATCATTTCATCTTATTTGAAGATGTAGTTATGAAAATTCTCCAATTACTAACATTCGCTAATGATACCTAGATTCCAATTAATGTTAAACAACATTTCCATCTTTTTGTGCTTGCCACGATCGGGGTGAGAAGGTTCATGATCATGATTCATTTTACTCTAATTTATCATCCATAATAACATCATTTCATGATCTCAATCTATCCCCGATTGATCACTGAAAGAACTTTTATGTATTATTCTACTTCATCTTTACTTTAAAATGTGGGAATTATAACTAACAATTATTCAATAAGTCATAGATTGCTTCTTACATCATTTACACGCATATAGTACATATGTACTCATCATTCCTACTTGTCCTGGCAATCCCATTATTAGATATATGCTCATAACACGAAATCAACTTAACGTTAACAGCTTTTACGTATGTCACCGGTTACCCATGTTAAGGTGAGACTAGTGAATTATGAGAAATTAATAAGAAACTAGAAAGTGCATATCATGATTTGCACATACATGAGAATTTTGATTATTGCACTTGAATATGATTATACATTCATTCATTGACATTTTCTGGGTATAATTGAGTTACAAATGCGATTAAGACGTGAATTGTGAATTATTTGTGGTGAAAATTTATTTGCAGCATATTATGATTATTTGGAAATTTTTGGTGAATTTTAGGAAATTTTTGAAAATTTGGAGTATTTGGGACTAGGAAATATAGCCATTCAAATTGTGACAAATGGGTCACATGAATAGTGACACGCGAAAGACATGTAAACATACATGTATTTTGATGTTTTGAATAAGGAAAGTTTACTGTAACTATTGTTCTTCACTGTGAAGGAACACTCATCACTAAATAGAAAATTGTTATGCTTTCTATACACTTGATTCCCTTTTATTGCTGGTACTAATTGCTAGATCAAGTCAGTGATTTTTATTGGTACTAATTGCTAGATCAAGTCAGTGATTTTGATGGTAATTCAGTGTTGTTGACTCTACATATGAATTTATCATGAGCTATTAGAGAAGTGCAGTTTTGGTGGTTAATGAATGAGATGATAAATGAAAGATTTGTGAAATAGGAATTGTCCAGAAAAGTATGAAATAGGCTCTGTTGTTATATTAAAATGAATATACAAAAGTGCTAGAAAGTTGATGTAAAAATATATACTCTGTTTTGGTTTAGAGAAATCTGAATATGGTGATTTCACTGTTCATACGTGAAATTGTGAAGCATATTTATAGATGGATTTACATGAATTTAAATGGGTTAAATGACATGAAATGAAGTTTTAGCGAGGTAGTGAAATAGAGTTGCGTAAATGATAAATTTATGATGAAATGAATGAGTAGGAAGAAAAAACGGAAAATGCATTAGATGAATGTAGAAAGAGAAACAAATTGCAAAACTAGAAATTGTATGTATGAGAATTGAAATTTTGATTTGTTTTGTGCTAATAAGCTAAAATTTAGTTAGAAGAATTAGTTGGAGTGTTATTTGTGATGATTGAAGAAGATTGAAGTAATAATCAAAATCTGGAAAATATAGTAGAGAGAGAGAGTTTGCGAAGTTTCAGATTTATGATCTTTGATGTGTAAACTTGAATTTGATTTGTTTATAGATTGTATAGAAGTTGGAAATGCATACTGGATGTGTTAGAAGTGAGTAATATGGAAAAGAATGAAAACATAATAGAAGGAGAAGAAGAAAATATACGATGAAGAAGAGAAGGAAGTGCAATCGTGCTTCAGCATGATCACAACTTTGTTAATGAAGATCGCAAATCAAAAGCATAATCGCAACTTTGCAAGTTTTGTTGGACACGGTCGTGCAGACACACGATCGCGACCTTCAATGTTTTTGAAGAAAGTTTATTTCTAAACATCCTTCGGTATTTTTGTTACAACGTCTTCACCTAATGTCCAAATGACTTAATTCTTGAACTATTAGATTTGAAACACATTTTTTCATTTCTACAAAAAATTATAGCCATCTAAAGCGAATTGGTTGTTGAATTTAAGATTAACATATTGAGTATTATTGGAATATGATAACTGGTATTATGTCACTGAACATACTTCGGTGTTTTGAGTATATTTTGATCAGTAGGTATCCAAATGAGATGATTCTTGATTTAAATTGAATTGGAGATATATGGATACAAATTGGCTAAAGAGATTGAATTTTAATTCTATCTTTATGAATTACAAAATTTGACTCGAAGTTAAATGGAGAGTAGTGTTATGGTTCAAGGAATAGTCCAAAGTTAATTGAGTATAACTTTTAGATTTGTGAATAAAATTATATGATCTTGGTTTTATTAGAAACTTAATACATTGGAGAACAACTTTTAGAAGGAAGTGTTGCCTAATTATGTCAATTACCTTATCGTAATGATCATGCAAAGTTGACCTGAAAGTACGTTATAAGAAAAATCTGAAATAGTCAATTAAGTTATGAAATTCGTTTCACATTGTTTTATTGTGATCCAAACCCTAAGTATAAATTTTATTTATGAGGGTTTTGATATCTGAATGATTTGGGGATAAAAAATTTGATAAGACACCCATAATTGTCATTGAACATGCGCTGTGCATTTTTTATATACATAGATGTGCATAAAGGCATGCTTATACATTTATGCAAAAGTGTAATGCATGTCAATATGTTGTATATGGTATAGAGGAGCATGTTGGATGACAGTTAGATATTACTGGACCATCTAGGCAATAGCATATCGGAGTGTATTGTAAGTCAACGTAGATGACTTTCCTATGATTGATTGTATTTGTTTAATTTCCAAATATTAAATGTTTTTTATTTGTTTATGAATTCTGGAAAGGAGTTTAATATTTTGGAATGTATTGGAATTGTTCTATGTGTATTTGAATTTTGAATGATAATTGAATTATCAACGAAAGTTGAATGCCAAACTTAGGTCTGATGATTATGAGATTCTGATTGTGCGTCATATGTGACTGTTGTACATGGCATATTTTGTATTTGATGCATTTCATAAAATGCATGCTTAAATAACGACATTGTGACTGGAGTAGCCAGTATGAAAGTGCTTGCACATAGAGCTTTGCTCTGTGATTTCTAATTCTGCACGTAGAGCGATGCCCCTTGATTCTGTTATAAGTCACCCTCTGTAGGAGATCAAATTAGAGAGTTAGCTGATATGGAGTCTGTAGGAGCCAATGTAGAGTCTCCTGTACCTATGTTTGTTCAAATGCCTCCGAGAATTCCCGTGAGGTGAGAAAGAAGATACGATAAATTAAGAAAGCACGGGGTTATGGACGTCTATGGAAGTATAAACCCGGTTGAGGCAGAAGGGTGGTTAAAGAGAACATAAAGAGTGTTCGACCAGATGGACTGCGAGGCAGATGAAAGATTTGATTATGTGATCTCATTACTACAAGGTCCTACATACCAATGGTGGAAGACTATACCGAGTAGTACCACCAAACCTTGTAGTTTGACCTGGGAAGATTTTGTGAGAATATTCCAAGAGAACTATGTGCCTGAGATTTATATGGATTGGAAGATGAAAGAATTCTTAGATCTGAAACAAGGTAGGCTTATTGTGGCATAGTACAAGATAAGATTCAATGAGTTAATGGGATATGCAACTACATTGATCCCAACTGAGGAAGATAAATGTAGACGGTTTGAACATGGTTTGAACATGGAAATCAAAATGAGGCTAGCCATTTCTAATTTGGGCAGTTTTATAGAACTCTAAGTGACCTCAATTAGAATTGAACTGTTGTTAAAGGATGGTCAAGGAGAGTGTAGACAGGAGGTTAGAGGCAAGAGGTAGGATGAATCTCAGGCTAATTTTTACAGAAGCTCCAAAAAGCTCCAGAATAGATCGTCTCAATTCCAGTCTAGATCAAGACAATCTAGATCCCAATTAAGGGGTGGATTTTTTCAGTCTAAAAGAGGTAGAGGACAAATTTCCTCCAACCAGTCACAACAGCTACATAAATGTGAGCATTGTGGTAAAAAGCATGGTGGAGAATGTTGGAGGTTAATAGGAGCTTGTTTCCTTTGTGGTTCTGTAGGCCATATGATTAGATATTGTCCTGAGATGTTTAGACCATAGTCTAAAGTTAGAGGAGAAACAGTGACTGAGACATGGCTCAGCAAAGTGGAGCTAGTAGAGCCACATAGAGAGACAGAGGTAGAGTCAGGACCTAGTTAGCAGGGTCTAGTGTTAGGATTGAAGTATGGAGTAATCATCCGCAATCTCAGGCTAGGGTCTATGCCATCACCAAATAGTAGGCACAGAACTCCCCAGATGTGGTTGTAGGCGTGTTGAATGTTTTTAATTTTGAAGCATATGCATTGGTTGATCTAGGATCTACACATTCATTCATCACATCGCATCTGGCATCTAAATTGCATTACGAGAGAGAGATACTGAAATGTGGGTTAGAGGTAAGTACTGCAGTGGGTAGCATAACAATGATTAGTAAGGTATGTAAAAGGTGCCTAGTTCGGATTGATCAGGAAGAATTAGAAGATGATTTGATCATATTGCAGTTGAAAAGATAGACCTCATCTTAGGCATGGATTGGCTCACTGCTCATAGGGCAGTGATTAATTGTTACACTAAAGATGTAGTTCTTGAATCCACTAATCAGCTAAGAGTAGTGTTTCAAGGAGTTAGTCAGGCAGTGCCAGCCTGATTAATTTAATTCATCAGCACTTTTAAACTGATTCGAGGTGGATGTGAAGCTTATCTGGTCCACGTAGTTGATACCTAGGATGAACAAACCATTCAAGATATTCCTATTGTAAGCGAATTTCTGGATGTGTTTCTTGCTGAACTATCGAGATTACCCTCAGAAAGGGAGATGGAGTTTACTATTGATCTTGTTCCAGGTGTTGCTCCTATATTAATTCCTCCATATAGGATGGCACCCGTAGAACTGAAGGAACTGAAGATTTAGTTAAAGGAGTTGTTAGATAAGGGTTTTATTCGACCCAGTACATCACTTTAGGGAGCTCCAGTATTGTTTGTGAAGAAGAAGGATTGAACTCTTAGATTGTGTATTGATTATCTGTAGTTACATTGAGTAACAATTAAGAATAAATATCCATTGCCGAGGATCACAAGGAGCTTAAGTGTTCACAAAGCTAGAATTGAGATCAAGATATTATTAGTTGAAAATAATTGACGCGAATGTACCAAAGAGTGCATTAAGAATAAGATATGGGAACTTCTAGTTTTTAGTAATGCTGATTGGATTGACTAATGCCCCATTAGCTTTTATGGACTTAATGAATAAGGAATTTCAACCTTATTTGGATTGTTTTGTAATTGTCTTTATTAATGACATTTTGGTGTACTCGAAGTGTAAAGAAGATCATTATGCACATCTGAGATTGGTTCTCCAGATAATGAGGGAGAAGTAGTTATATGCCAAGTTTAGTAAGTGCAAATTTTAGTTTGATTAGGTAGTACTTTTGGATCACATCATGTCTGGACAGGGCATTCAGGTTGACCTAAAGAAAGTAGAAGTAGCGATGAAGTGGGAGGCTCCGAGGAATGTGTCCGAGATCTATAGTTTCCTTGGATTAGCTGGCTATTATAAAAGGTTTTTTGAGGGTCTCAGCCCCTTTGACAAAACTTCTAAGAAATAATGTGCCTTTCAGATGGAATGATAAGTTTTAAAGGAGTTTTGAGGAGCTAAAACATCGGTTAACTATAGCTCCAGTGTTAGCTATTCCAACTAGCTCTGGAGGTTATGTTATGTACAGTGATGCATCACACCAAGGTTTAGGCTGCCTACTAATGTATCATAGCAAAGTAATAGCATATGCATCGAGACAATTGAGATCGCATAAGTTTAATTATCCAATTCATGATTTGGAACTTGCTGTAGTATTATTTTCTTTGAAGATTTAGAGACACTATCTGTATAGAGCTTGAAATATCTTTTCGGCCAAAATGAGTTAAATATAAGATAGAGGTGATGGATTGAATTGTTGAAAGTTTACGATTGCACAATTGAGTATCATCCTGGTAAAGCTAATATGGTATCTGATGCATTAATTCAGAAGTCCAATAGCAATGTGGCACAAGTACAGTTATCAAGGTTACCAAACCTAGTTCATTTTAGAGCATTGAAATTGAATTAAATGTCGAGCATAATGAAACATTGATAGCTACATTGAATTTGAGATCCTGACTTAGTGAAGTTAATTGAGAAGTTGAAAGTGAATCTGGATTCTGAATTTGAAGTTAGAGATGATACATTATGGTTAAAACAAAGATTATATGTACCCAATTTTAATAATTTAAGGAAAGAGATTTTGGAGGAAGCTCATATAGTGGCTTATGATATGCATCCTAGTACTACCAAGATGTATAACATACTGAAACAACATTACTGATGACCGAGAATGAAAAAGCAAGTAATGGAGTTTGTTTCTAAATGTATAACTTGCCAGCAAGTTAAGGTTGAGCACTAGGTTCCAGTTGGAAAATTACATTTGTTGCCTATTCTAGAATGGAAATGGGAATGAATCACTATGGATTTTGTTATAGGTTTGTCGAGGACTCCGAGGCAACAGGATGCCATTTGGGTCATTATGGATGGACTGACCAAATTGGCTTATTTTTTGCCTGTGAGAGAAAATTATTCACTGGATTAGTTAGCTCAGCAATACATGAATGAAGTTGTGAGATTACATGGGGTTCCAGTGTCCATTGTATTAGATAGGGATCCTAGATTTACCTTGAGATTTTGGGGTAGCTTGCAGATAGTTTTGGGTACAAAGCTAAATTTCAGCTTAACATTTCATCCTCAAACAGATGATCAAAGTGAGAGGACGATTAAGACTGTTGAGGATATGCTTAGAGCTTATGTTCTGGAGTTTCAAGGAGCATACGACCAATATGTAGATTTGACTAAATTTGCCTATAACAATCAAAATCACAGTAGTATCGGTATGTCTCCATATAAGGCGTTGTACGGTAGAAAGTCTAGTTCACCTTTATATTGGGATGAAGAGGGTCTAAGGATTATCGAAGTCCCAAAATTGATTCAGGACATTGTTAATAAGGTAAAATTGATCTGTAGCAGAATTAAAATAGCACAAGATAGACAGAAAAGCTATCTGGATTTGTATAGGAGAGATATGGAGTATCCGGTGGGAGATAAAGTATTTTTGAGAGTATCTCCTTGGCGCGGTGTATTGAGGTTCGATAAGAAGGGTAAGTTAGTCTGAGGTACATTGGTCTATATGAGATAATCGAAAGAATTGGACTATTGGCTTATAAGTTAACCTTGCCTTCTGAAATGGATCAAATACATATTTTGTTTCATGTGAGTATGCTTAGGCGATATTGGTCAGATTCAACTCATGTGATACTGACTCAGGAGATTGAAGTCTCGAGTAATCTGAGTTATATTGAAGAATAAGTTAAGATAATTGGTCATCAGAATAAGTAATTGAGGAACCGAGTGATCCCATTGGTGAAAGTCCTTTATAGGAATCATTTAAGTGAAGAAGCCACATAGGAGATGGAGGAGCATATGAAGAATCAGTATCCCTACCTATTTGGGGTATTTTGATACCAAATGTAGCACCCACTCTTGCAAGACATGTACCCGACATCCTAAGTGATATCCGAGTACGTACCCCGCAAGGGTGACATGCCAGAACAGTCATTCAGTCAAAATTCATTACAAATTTTTATTTCTTTAAAACAATGTACACGTATGTGGAAATCATTAATCAAATCGGCTCCGCTAAATTTTTTTTAACATTTCCATTCAACAGGCACTTGGGCCCATTTCAGATATGAAACACTTGTAATCATAATGTCGTTTCACTACTAAATCATTCACATATAATTTGTAAAATTCTTGTGGAACATAAATAAAAAACAAATCACTGAAGACATATGTAGGTGCAAACCGATCCTAAACCCTTAATCCTTATCTGATCTCAGTGGCTATACTCCACTTAGCCTAACTGAATAATTCCTCAGAACTTGAAAAGCCACATTGTAATTTTTTATGAGTTTTGCGAATTCAATGAGTGAATCATCATTGATGATTTCACCTAGGTCAAATACACAAAATCACATATTTCACATGTATTCATTCATAACATATATATTCCAAATACTCACATTAACACGGCACATCATATAATCATTGCGAATCAGAATAGATATATATAAATACAGATGCATATTAGATTCTAAATTCGTTATTATTGTTGTGACCAAGTTCCTTTCACATATATATACAGATACTGACCCTTAGGGCTCAGTCAAAACAGAATCATAGAGCATAGCTCTACGTGCAGAAACAGAAATCATGGAGCAAAGTTCTACGTGCAAGCACTTTCATATTAGCTACTCCAGTCACAATGCCTTTATCTGAGCATGTATTTTATGAAATGCACCAAATACAAAATATGTCATATAGGATGCACAATAAAAAATTTCATAGTCATCAAACCTTATTCTGGTATTCAACTTTCGTTGAAAATACTCATATCATTTAGAATTTCAAAGCAATCAGAACACCTCCAATATATTTCCGAATATTAAACTCCTCGGACCTTATGTCTGGAATTCATAAACAAGTCACAATCAATTAATAATTGGAAGTTAAACAAATGCAATCAATTCTAGGAAATTCATCTAGGTTTTGACTCATCGTACGCTCTAATATGCTATTTCCTAGATGGTTCAATGATGTTTGACTAGCGTCCAATATGCTCCTCTATATCATACAAAACACATTTACAAATATCACACTTTTGCACAAATGTATAAGTTTTCCTTTATGCACATCTATGTATAGCAAATATGCATAATGTATGTTCAATGACAATCCAGGTATCTTATCGAATTCTTATCATCAAATCATTCAGATATCAAAACCCTCGTAAATAAAATTTGTATTTGGGGTTTGGATTATAACAAAACAATGTGAAACTAATTTCATAACCTAATTGATCATTTCAGATTTTTCTTACAACATACTTTCGGGTCAACTTTGCATGATCATTCTGATAAGGTAATTGACATAATTAGGTAACATTTCCTTCTAGAAAGTTGTTTTCCAATGTCTTAAGTTTTTGATAACACCAAGATCATATAATTTGATTCAGAAATCTAAAATTTATACTCAATTGTTCTTTGAACCATAACACTACTCTGCATTTAATTTCGAGTCAAATTTTGTAATTCTTAAAGACAGAATTAAAATTTGATCTCTTTATATAATTTTTATCCATATATCTCTAGTTAAATTAAATTAAGAATCATTCCATTTAGATACCTACTGATCAAAATATACTCAAAATACCAAAGTATGTTCAGTGAAATAATACCAGTTATCATATGCCAGAAATCCTCAACATGTTCATCCTAAATTCAACAATCAATCCATCTCAGATGGCTATAAGTTTTGATGGAGATGAAGAACAATATGTTTTGAATCTAATGGTTTAAGAATCAAGTCATTTGGACATCAAGTGAAGAAGTTATAATAAAAATACCGAAGGATGTTTACAAACAAACTTTCTTCAAAAAAGTTGAAGGTCGCGACCGTGCATCTGCACAACCATGATATCCAAGAAAACTTGCAAGCAGTATGATCATGCTTCCTTCTATTCTTCACCATATATTTTCTTCTTCTCCTTCCATTTTATTTTCATTCTTTTCCAGATTACTCACTTCTAACACATCTAGTATGCATTTCTAACTTTTATACAATCTCTAAACAAATCAAATTCAAGTTTACACATCAAAAATCACAAATCTGAAACTTCACAAATTCTCTCTCTCTATGCTGTATTTTTTAGATTTTAATTCTTACTTTAATCAACACAAATAACACTTCAACCAATTCTTATACCTAAATTTTAGATCTTCAGCATAAAACAAATCAAAAATTCGATTCTCATACATATAATTTCTAGTTTCTACAATTTGTTTCTCTTTCTACATTCATTTGATGCATTTTCCCTTTTTTTTTCCTATTCATTAATTTCATCATAAATTTATCATTTAAGAAACTCTATTACATGACCTCACCAAAACTTCATTTCATAACATTTAACTCATTTAAATTTATGTAAATCCATCTTTAAAAATACTTCACAATTTCACATATGAATAGTGAAATCACCATATTCGGATTTCTCTAAACCAAAAGAGAGTATATATTATTACATCAACTTTCCAGCACTTTTGAATATCCATTTCAATATAACAACAGAGCCTATTTCATACTTTTCTGGATAATTCCTTTTTGACAAATCTTTGATTTATCATCTCATTCATTAACCACCGAAACTGCACTTGTCTAACAGCTCATGATAAATTTATATACAAAATCAACAATAGTGAACCATCATTAAAATCACTTGATCCAGTAATTAGTTCCAACAATAAGAGGGAATCAAGTGTACAGAAAGCATAACAATTTACTATTCGGTGCTGGGTGTCTCTTTACAGTGAAGAACAATAGCTACAGTAAACTTTCCTTATTCAAAACATCAGAATCTGTGTATGCTTTGCATGTAATATACATGTCTCCCAAATAATATTGCCATATGTCATCATACATGTAAGCCATTTGTCACATCTATAAGCTGCCACATATCATGACATAATTGGTCCAATGTCAACAATTTTCTTATTCTAAAATACTTCAAATTTCCAAAATACCGAAATATACCAAAATTAACAAATCACATTTTAATCGCATTAATAACTCAGTTATACCCAAAAATGTAAATGAATGGATGTACAATCATTTTGACGTGAAAAAATGTGCACGACATGATCAGCTTAAGCATGATATGCATTCTCTCATTTCTCAATAAATCATGATCGAAACTTCGCTGTTAAGGGTTTTAAAGCACGATTGCCACTTCGCAGGTCTAGGTGGAGAATCATAGTCATGCAGATGCACAATCACGACTTTTAACTTTTGTTTGTTTCTGAACATCCTTTGATCTTTTGGTTATAACTTCTTCTCCACACATCCAATTGACATGGGAATTGAACCAATAGACTTATAAGACATTGATATTCATCTAAAAAAAATTAGGGCTTTCTAAAATGGATTGATTGAAGAAATGAAGATGAAAATGTGACTGTACTGAAATATGATAACTGGGATGATTTTACTGAACATACTTCGGTATTTTGGTTATATCTTAACCTGTAGAGTTCCAAATGAGTTGATTATTAATTAAAATGAAACTAGAGACATAAAGATATAATTATTCTGAAGAAGTAAAATTGTAATTCTAGTGTGAAGAATTCCAAAACCTCTTATGAATTTGAAGTAAGAGTTCTTTTATAGCTTAAGAACATACTGATGTATTTAGAGAATAACTTTCAACATACTAAACCAAATTGAATGATCTTGGTTTCATTAGAGACCTAAGACACAGAGGAACAATTTTTTAGAAGTGTTACTTAAATCCTTCATTTTATAAATCTTATTTATCATACATAGTTGACCTAAATGGAATAATTTTAGAAATAGTTAAAATGGAGAATCAATAATTAAATTTCGATACAATTGGAATACAAATGGTATGCACATCAATGTATGAACAAAATATACCCAAGAATTTGTCATTGAACATGCATGATACATGAAACATTGATACATGTGTTTATTCTGTTACATATGCGCTCTAGCAATATGAAACTATTTTTATTTCATATACACGAGCAACTAGAGTGACCGCTTCCAGATATTGCCAGAACATCAAGGTAATAGACTTAAGGGAGCAACTGTGAGTAACCTAAGATGGTTTAATTTTATTTGTTTTGTTTTGTATATTACTAAATTGTATTTATGTATTACTGAACTACATTGACTGACTATGTACTAAATTCCAGACAATATATGTTTGAGGCATTTGATGCATGCAAACAATATTGGAAGAGCTACTTGTATGTGAATAAAATTGCCTAATTGAATATTGTAATTCTCAATGAAAGTTGAATGCAAGACTGAGGTTCGATGACTATAAGATTTTGATTGTGCATAATATGTGACTGTTCTATATAACATATTTTGTATTTGATGCACTTCATAAAATGCACGCTCAGATAAGGGCATTATGACTGAAGTAGCCAGTATGAAAGTGGTTGCTCATAGAGCTTTGATCCGTGATTTCTATTTATGCATATAGAGCTTTGTTCTATGATTTCTGTTCTGACTTTGTAGTCTTAAGTATTGTACAATGTATATGAAATTAGTTTTCAAATGTAATGATATTATAACTACAAGTATTTTGTTCTATAATGGGCCTAAGTGATTGTTGAAACTTTGAGGAGATCAATAATGATTGTAATTTTTGTGACTGAAATTGTTTATAAATAAATTGGGCCAAAATTGATTATCGTTTTTCGCATTTTATGGGTTGCTTTAAACTGAAAGTAATGAGTTTGATTTACCAACTACTTTAGCATGCCACTCTTGTGGGATTTATACTCAGATATCGCTCAGGATTTCGGGTACATGTCCTGAGAGATTGGGGTGCTACACATATACTATAAAGACAACATATTGAATACCCTAAAGTCTTAGTTGACATTGTAGTTGAAGTAACTAATCTGATTCTTCAATCTTTTACATGTCAATCAAATCAGTATTATACAGACAAATGATTCTACTGTTATAATGGGAAAAGTCATTAGAAAAGAGTTCCCAATTTGTACCCAAAAATTTGATTTCAAAAAGAGTGAGAGGGTCTTTTATTTTAGTTATAAGAAGACCTATTAGTGCATGTTTCTTGTCCCTCATCAATTCTTTCACCACATTCTTTTTGTCAGGGTCATTTAACCTTTTAGTATTCCATACTAGGATAGACATGGTAAGGGGGAGTCCGCTTTATTTTGCTACTTTCCCTTTTTTAATTGATATCCTTTTAGTATTATTAGATACCATTTTGGGTTCTTCTACTTCTAAGGTAGAAGCTTGAAGCTCAATGGTATGATTAGTAACTTCTTTGCACTCCACAACTGCCTCTTGATTGGCATTGTTGTAATTAACATTAAAAGTAGTGGCTTCTTAACCTTCCTTATCCTTAGGAACTTCTAACATATCATCGTAAGGAGATCCCTTATTTTCAGCCTCAACATTAACTATAAGCTCGAAAGAAACTACAATAATTGGAGTGAACTCAGAAGAACTAGCTAATTCACCATGTTCAATGTTCTCATCCTAAGCATTTGCTACATTTGAATTATCAACTGGAGCAGTAGGGATAACATCATATTCAAAACCCAGTAGTTCACCTTGCTAGCCTATTTTAAGCACTTTACTTATAGGAATCCATTTTTAATGGAATAGCTTAATTTCCATAGATAAGAAACAGGTATTTTAGCTTTTACAAAGTCACCAGAATCATTTAGCCTCAGGATAATAAGGATGTGCAGAAGAGGAGAATTTTTATGAATTTCGATACATATCTTAACATAGAAAATTCATTGCATTGTAGCAGTTTGTGTATCCATACATAGGTACATATAGGCTTTCTTAGTAAGCTAGCAATATTAATTGAGCCTTTCCATTATCCAAAACTTCATAGGAAGATTATGAAAATTAACCCACGTAGACAGGACATCAATACTACCCTTATCGAGTGCCATACTAGGTTTCCATTGTTGAACAAATAAAGGCTAATCTCTTACATTCTAGGGTCCCTATTTAGCAATCTCAGCTAAGTTTGCATTTGATGTAAACATAAAAAGAATATGGCCATCCTTTTTTAGCATCGCCATCTCCAACCCTTCTTTTCCCATAGAGCTTTAGCCTAAGCTAACATAAATGAAAATGTTGGTCTCTTAGACCCAAAAAAACCCATCAATGCAAATGACTAAGCTTTCATGCCATCATTTAAGAGTTGAATTAGTGGTGAAATAACGTTATCCTTAACAACATTCTAATAGTGTTTAAAAATACTTTTATTATATTAGATTTGGACTCAACTTTTATAAGCGCCATTTAGCTGAGGAGCATTAGATTCAATAACAATGGCCTCCTTTATACCTTTTGCCCTATCTTTGTTAATAGTTGTAAGGAAGTTCTTGTTTCCAAAACCATTTGATAAGCCAGATAATGGTCATCCAAGGAGGTAAAAGCCTCAGCATCCAGGGAACAGTAAAAGAACTAGCAAAGGAAGAAGATAGAAGGCAGGAAATTTAGTTTCTAGAAAAGGAAAAAGGGAGGTGCAAAATGGTAAAATTGGTAGAGAGAAGCTAGAGAATTGGAAATGTAGAGAGAAAGTATCTTTTTCCCCCCTTTGAAGAACCAACATGCCTATGAAAGAGCATTAAATATAGGAGGAAAAATAATCCTTTCTTCACTATCGTCTTCTCTCTTTGTGGCTTTCTCTCTTCCTCTCTTTGAAATAGTCTATCATTCTCTTCCTCCGGCCTTACATACCAAAAATCCCTTTTAATTTGAAAATTCGCCTTGAAACTAAAATCTATATACAATATTATTAATGCTTCATAAAACCCCTTTTCTAAAAAAAACTCTTCCAAATTACCAAAACCTTTATAAAAATCCTGCTTCACATTAGTTAAACAAGAGGAATCCTATAGAAAGTCATCTCTACAACAAGACATAATTTTTCTCACCGTTTTATTGCATTGTTCATATCTTTACTTTTGCTTTCAAATTTTTCACTAAAGCAAGACATAATAAGGTTAAATAAGGAGTACTCATAATTAGAAGAATAATATAAGCACTTACTAATATTACTATGAAATAATAATGATGATGATGATGATGATGATATCATTAGTTATTATAAAAAATTAGATTTAATAAGATAACTCAAAAGGTTATTAAGAAAATGACTAAATTATTACACAAAAATTAGAGATATTATCAAGGCCCTAAGATCTTTTCCCTTAAATACTTTGTATGCCTATAATTCCTAAAATAAGAAGGTTCTAAAAAAAGTAATGATAAATTTTAAACAAAAATTAATTCCTTTAATATAAGAATATGATGAATTAAAAGACTTAATATCACTTCCTCAACAAAAAATAGTAATAATAATATAAACTTTTTATATAATTTATTTAATTAAGAGAAAACAATAGTTAATTGTACTAAAATAAAATTTTATAACAAAAAATTATAAATACTATGAAGAGCTTCATAGTATTTATAATTTTCATAGTATTTATAATTTTTGGGAGCTATTATGCTTTTTATTTTTGGATTTTTATTCTTTCTTAGCACTAAAGGAGGATTAGTAGAAAGATTGGAAGAAACTGCCATAAATTATCTAATAATTTGCTTCTATTATTTTCTTTTATGTTTAGATTGTTTGCAAGAGCAAAGTGTTCATTGTTCACATGAGCCATTCGAGGAGGGAAACAATATAGGGCTGAACCTTTACATATTAGAACAAAGACACAACTTTTCTTTCTTGCTTATATTTTTTTTATTATAATAAAATCATAGCACATTCTTGTTTTCATCGAGAAAATAATCTAAATTGGATAGCTTATTTGTTTTAGATGTTTTTCTTTCCTAGTTAGCATTTTTTAAGGACTAGTAAATGACTAAGTGTAAGGGAGTGATATTTGTATGAACTAGTTTATTTTTACCATAACTTTAAGCTTAAAAGTACTTTTATTTTATATTTATCTAGCTTCATTGTGTTGTTTTGGTGTATGAATGAAGTTAAAAACATTACAGAGGAACTTTTGGAAAATGGATGCAAGTGTTATATAAGTTTTGTCTTCATTGTTGTATCATCGATATGAAGCTATAGATTTGAAAACATGGAATAAGATGGAAATTTAATGTTCTAGCATCAATTTGAAGTTATAAGATCACTGGAGAAAAAAATTGACAAATTAAATCTCTTTGCTATAATGAAGAGTAAATTCAACCTTAATGTTATAGCATTAATACACGACTATAGTATCAAACGAAAAATTACAAAATTTTGATAGCTATCAAGAGAAAGAAAAGACCCCTTTACTCAATATGAAAAGAAACAAGGATAATTTGCCTTTGAATAAAGGAAGGATTAAGGAGTAGCACCGAAAAGGGGAAAGAATAGAGGGAAAGGCTATAAAGACTTGGAGAGGCTTAGGCAATTAACCAAAAGGCTTAAAGACTCATCCTTTATAGTTTTTCTTCCGTCTTTTCTCCTTATAAACATGTATTTTGTTAGATTGATTTTGATTGGATATTGGATTTTGAGTTGGTAATCATGATTAGTGGTTAGATTTCATATGTTCTGCTAGGGGATTTGAGATTATAGTGATGCTTTGATGTTTTACTAGGTTGAACCTTTGGTTGCTTTTAATTTCCTTATTGATTTTTTTTAATGGAAGTCCTTGGTCATGGATTTGAGTACTTGTTAAATCTTTTCCTTCAGGAGAAGGGTGTTTTTGTTAGAAGTTAGGATTGAAGTAAGCTAAAATTTCTTGATATGTTGGGATCTAAAAGTTTCAGGATATTAGATTTATATTTGTTCTTAATGGCCCTTTAGGAAATTACTTGATTAAAGGATTACTGGGTTTTTTCTAAAGAGAAATGGTTGGCTCAAAAGGGGTTAATCACTAGTAGGTAAAAACATACATGAAAAATTAAAGGTTATCTATAAAGCAAATTTAGTTAGGCTTTGAAATTTAGCTACAAGACTCAACCCCTAGGAGAAATTATGTCCTAAATTAACTCCATATTTAGTTTACTATTGCATTTCATAAGTGGTTAGCCAATTTCCTTAACTTAATTAGTCAATAACAAATTATATTTAATTTACTTAGTCATTTAATTTCTGCATTAATTAAGCAAAATTCCAATTAAATTCATCTTCCCAGTAGTATTAATGCTAGCTTAGTACGCTTCTTTACTCAATATTTATGGACATAACCTGATCTCACTAGTTTTTGGTACTAGAATGACATCATTATACTAGAGGCTTGTAAGAAACACCCTAAATGATGATCACAACTTTATGGGGACAAAATACCTTTTTTTGCTTAATACTGTCAAATTTTTACAAGTAATTAAAGTGCAATTTTGTTATAATGGGTAGAACTTGAACTTGTTAAGCAATAGTTGGGCCTAATTATCAAGCATTTGCTACTTGTGAACATTTCTTTCTTTAAGTAATCTTTGCTTTATAACAAATCTTGAACTTGCTTTAATACATAAACATACAATTGTCACATATAGCTTGAGGAACATGATGGCAATTTAGGTAAAACCTTACTTCCAAATAGCCAACCTTATATTGATTTTTCCCTTACAGAAACCCCTTTGAGGATATGGCATGTTCCTTTTATAAACCCTACACTAAAACACTTTACCACTTTCATTTACTGCCTATATTTAAACTGTATGCTCATAAAGTATAATGAGTATATGGAAAAAGAAGATAGAGAGATAATGAGGGAGAGTGACAGAATAAATTAAGTGTCAGGTAAAAAACTACAAAGTTAGACATAGGTGGAAGAGTATTGCAATGGGTTAAAAGTTAATGAGGAAGAGTAACAAGAAGTATTCTTTCTTTATATGAATAAGTAATTAAAACTTAACTCATGAGAAGAATTGTCTTTATTAAGACCCAATAAAAAAACTGGAATTTAGTAAAAGCCATTCAATAAAAAAGTGAGGAAAAAAAGAACTAAAAAGGGAAAAAAGAACAAAATGAATAAGTTGTATGTTTATTTGTCCTAAATATCAAGAGCTAAGAAGAAAATAAAAAATCAATGCACGTTATGAAGTAACAACAGTTTAAAGAGTAGAGTATGGGTAGTTTTAGTTTAAAGTCTAGCTATGTTAGGTCATAAATTTATACTTTTTTAGCAACCCAAACTCTACTAAAAAACCTCCAACAGATGCCCTCCATATCAAAAACTAATCTTGTTAAAAAATAAAAAGGAAGACCATTATGCCCAAGCGTTATATGAGACATATAGTAAGGGAGTTTAGACTCTCTTACAAGCTTATGGTTCAAAATTACAAGGTAAAATGTAGAGTGTTCATTATTCGTATGAGCCATTCAAGGAGAGAAAAATTGAATTAGTAAATCTCAACCTATTGGAACAAAAGCATAACTCTTATTACTTACATGAATTTTTCAATTATTGGAAAAGCATAACACATTCTTGTTTTCATCAAAGCAATAATCTAAATTGGATAAATTGTTTTTTCTTAGTTAACATTTGTTAGACACTAGTAAATGAATAAGTATGGGGACTTATTTATGAAATACTTTTTCTTTGCCCCAATTTCGAGCTTAGATGTACTTTCATTTTGTAGTACCCTAACTTAATTGTGTTGTTTGGGAATAGGAATGAAGTTAAAAATGCAAGGGAGGAACTTTTGGTAAATAGGTGTACGTGTTCTGCAAATTTTTTCTTTGAAATTGTAGCATCAATATAAAACTATACCTTTAGAAACAGGGAGCAAGCTAGAATTATGAAGCTATATGTAACATCTCCTTACCGATGTTAAGGTTAGAATTGTGAATTATGAGAAAGTATTGAGAAATTAGGAAGATGCACCTTATGCATAAGCTAAACATGACATGCACATTTTTGCACATTCATATGATTGTACATACATTCATTGACATTTTCCGGGTATAATTAAGTTATTAAATATGATTAAAATGTGATTTGGCAATTTTGGTTTATTTCGGATATTTTGAAAATTTTGGTGAATTTTATAAAATATTGATCTTGGGGCCAATTATGGTGTGACACATGGCAATATATATAAGTGACAAATGGCTTGTATGTGTGGTGACATGTGGCAAATTTATTAGGACGAAAAATGTAATATACGCAAAGTGGACACGTAGCAAGTGTTTTTTGAGAAGGAAATTGTCTGTAGCCTTCTTTCCATCTTTTGTTGTTTTATTCACCGAAAGAACACTGTGTTTCCAAACAGTTTTCCTTGCTCATCCACCGAAACTTATTCTTCAATATCACTATTGGAAATTTTGTTGAAACATTAAGTAAGTTGTGTTTAAGTTTGTTTTTGGATCTTTTGTAAATGATGTTTTGATGGTTAATAAAGAGTTTATGAATTAATTGAGAAAGTTGAGTAGTTTCAGTGTAAATGCAGAGTTGTTAAAAATGGGCTAGAAACCTTGTTGAACCATGATTTTGATGATGACTAGTGTTAGAGATGAATGTATGCATGAGAAAGTAAAGCAGTAGAGTTTCAGTGAAAACATGTGCTAAATGACTTAGATGAGGAATTGAATTTGTGAATGTGGAAAAAATGCAAAAAATTGAAATTTGCAAGTACGAGATTCAGATTTTGATGTTTAAGTGTGAATCTTGGATTTTTGGAATTTTGTGTGTCCTGATGAGCTAAAAATGAGTTGGAAGAATTGTTTGAAAGTTATTTGAGTTAATTGATGTGAGATTGAGCTTTTGAAAATTTTACAGTACAGAGAGAGGAAAAATAGTTGGAGTTTTGGATTTGTGATTTTTGAAGTGTAAACTTCAATCTGATTTGTTTAGAGATTATTTTCGGTATAGAAATGCATGATTTATAAGTTAGAAGGATTTAAGTTGGAAAAAGGGTTGTGTTTAGTCTGGAGAAATTCGGTGAAAAAGAAGAACAGAGGGAGAAAAATTTTGCAAAAACATACAGAAAATGTTGTCCTGTAGCAAGAAGGAAGTCACCCTCGTGCATGAGCATGATGGTGACATTACATGGGTGAGTTAAAAGTCACCCTCGTGCTTAAGTACGACGGTGACTTTGCCTGAAGTGACTCAACCTAAACACCTTCGCTTCTTTTGGCCATAACTTTGTCATTTGACCTCCAAATGACATGAGACTTGGACCAACAAATTTCTAACACATTTTTTTTTACCTCTTCATAAAAATTGGTAGCCTTATTAGTTGAATTGGGAAAGACCAATTGAATCAAATTAAGGGAATCTATTGTAATAATATGAACTTGAAATATTTTACTGAATATACTTTGGTATTTTGCTTATATATTGTCATGTAGAGCTCTGAATGGGTTGATTCTTGATTTGAATTAAACTAGAGACTTAATAATACAAATTGTATGTAGAGATTAAATTCCAATTCTACCTCTAAGAATTTTAAAATCTGATTGGAAGTTGAGATAAAAATTCTGCTAAAGCTTAAGAAAAGTCTAAAATCTTTGAAGAATAACTTTTAATATACTTACCCAAATTGAATGAACTTAGTATCATTAGAAACTTGAGACTTGGTAGAACAACTTTATAGGAGGAAGTATTACCTAATTTTTTCATTTATTTTATCATATTAATTATGCAAAGTTGACCCATAAGTATGTTGTTAGAAAAATCTAAAGTGGTCAATTGAGTTATGCAATTGATTTCACATTGTTTTACTGTGGCCCAAATTTTAAATACAAATGATATTAATGAGGGCTTTGATATCTGAATAATTTGATGATAAGGATCACAATCAGATACCCTGGAATTGTCATTGAACATGCATTGTGCATATTTATATAAGTAGATATGGATAAAGGAATACTTATACATTTGTGCAAAAGTGTGATAATTGTAAATGTGTTTTGTATCATATAGAGGAGCTCATTGGATGCCAGTCAGACATTGCCAAACCATCCAGGTAATAGCATATTGGAATGTACTATGAGTCAACCTAGATTATTTTTCTATGATTGATTTGATTTGATTTGTTTAAACTTCCAGTATTATTGACCTGTTGTGATTTGTTTATGAATTCTAAACTCGAAGTCCAAGGTGTTTAATAGTTGGGTATGTATTGGAAGTACTCTAATTTGATGTGTAATTCTATATGACATGTGAAAAGTTGAATGTCGGACTTAAGTCTGATGATTATGAATTTCTGATTGTACGTCATATATCACATATTCAGTATTTGATGCATTTCATAAAATGCATGCTCAGATAAAGGTGTTGTGACCGGAGTTGCTAGTAATGAAAGCGCTTACATATAGAGCTTTGCTTCGTAATTTTTATTACTGCATGTAGAGCTATGCTCTATGATATATATTTCTGACCAAGCCCAATGTGGAGTCTCATATGCACATGTATTGATATAAATATGTTCTGATTCGTAGTGAATACACGAAATGCCATATTAATATGAGTAAATGGAAAATACATGTTCTGAATAAATATTTGTGAATCATGTGGTTTGTGTATACGACCTGGGTGAAATCATTGATGATAGTTCACTCATTAAGTTCGCCAAACTCACAAAAATTGCAACATGGCTTTTCAGGTACGAGACAGGAGACCTAGTTCTTTAGATAGGACTAAAGGACCCTTTTGGATTAAGTTGTGGCTCAGAGGTCTATCAGCTGACACTAGAAAAGTTATAGATTTTATTTTTTGTAGTTTTACTAGAACCTATATGAAGTTTGTAAATATTTGTTTAATGGAAACAGTGTAAGCTTTGTGAATGAATGAAATGTTTAGTTTTAAAAATTTAGCAACTTTTAACTATGTTAGATGATACTATGTGTAAGCTGGATTTGTTTTGCTATAGCATACCATTATCATAGGATATGTACTTGAATGTCCATTGATGTTCGGGTATATACCTTATGATAGTGGGGTGTTGCATTTTTTGTATCAGAGCATGGTTTGGCATCTTTAGGGACAAATATGAGTTGAGATGTGATAAATAGTGAGAAATTTAGAAAGTGATCACACTTTTGTTTGTTATAGATCACCTTCCATAGGAGATCATATTGGAGAGTCAGCTAACATGGAGTCTGTAGAAGCCAATGTAGAGTCTCTTATACTTGAGTTTGCTCAAATGCCTCCGAGAATTCCGAAAAGGCAAGAAAGAAGATATGATAAGCTAAGAAGGCAGGGAGTTGTAGACTTCTACAAAAGTACAGACCCAGCTGAGGCAGAAAGGTGGTTAGAGAGAACTGGAAGAGTGTTCTATCAGATTGACTGTGAGGCAAATGAAAGATTTGATTATGCAGTTTTACTATTACAAGGTCCTGCATACCAGTGGTGGAAGACTGTTCCAGGTAGTTCCACCAGACCTTGTAGTTTAACTTGCGAAGATTTTCTAAGAATGTTTTAAGAGAACTATATGCCGAAGATTTATATGGATCGTAAAATGAACGAATTTTTAGACTTGAAATAAGGAAGGCTCATAGTGGTAGAGTATGAGATAAAATTCAATGAGTTAATGGGGGCATTGATCCCAACAGAGGAAGATAAATGTAGACGGATTGAGGACAATTTGAACATAGAGATCAAAACGAGACTAAACATTTCTAATTTGGGCAGTTTCACATAACTCCGAGTGGCCTCAATCAGAATTGAACAGTTGTTAAACTATGGTCAGGGAGAGCACAGACAGGAGGTTAGAGGTAAGAGGCAAGATGAATCTCAGGTTGATTCTAGCAGAAGCTTCAGAAAGTGTTAGAATAGATTATCTCGATTTTAGCTAGATCGATACAATCTAGATCTTGATCAAGAGGTGGATTTGTTCAGTCTGGGAGAGGTAGAGGAAAAATGTCCTCCATCCAATCTCAACAGCTTCTTGAGTGTGAACACTATGGTAAAAAGCATGGTGGTGAATGTTGGTGGGAAACTGGAGTCTGTTTCTGATGTGGCTCGTTAGGACATCTGATCAGAGATTATCCTTAGGATCACAGTCTGAAGCTAGAGGAGGAACAATAACTGAGATAATGGTTCAGCAGCGTAGAGCTAGCAGGTCTGCATAGAGAGGTCGAGGTCGAGGTAGAACTCAGTTAGCAAGGCCTAGTGTCAGGACCAAGGTACGGAGTAACCAATCGCAATCTTAGGCTAGGGTTTATGTTATCACTATACAGGAAGCACAAAACTCCCAAGATTTGGTAGCAAGTGTGTTGATTGTTTTTCAATTTGAAGCATATGCATTGGTAGATGCAGGATCTACACACTCATTCATCACATTGCATCTAGCATATAGATTGCATTGTGAGAGAGAAATACTAAAATGTGGGTTAGAGGTGAGTACTCTAATGGGTAATATAACAATGGTTGGTGAGGTTTGTAAAAGGTGTATAGCTCGGATTGATCAGGCAGAGTTAGAAGCTGATCTAATTGTATTGCAGTTAAAGGAAATAGATGTAATTCTTGGAATGGATTGGCTTACAGGTCATCAAGCTGTGATGAATTTTTACACTAAAGAAGTGGTTCTTGAATCTCCCAATTAGCCGAGAGTGGTGTTTCGAGGAGTTAGTCAGGCTATCCCAGCTCAAATAATTTCATGTATGAGTGTGTTGAAACTGATCCGAGGTGGACGTGAGGCTTATCTGGACCATATAATTGACACTTGAAATGAACAAACCATTCAGGATATTCTAGTTGTTAGGGATTTCCTGGATGTGTTTCCTGTAGAACTACCAGGTTTACCCCCAGAAAGGGAGACAGAGTTCACTATAGACCTTGTTCCAAGTATCGCTCCTATTTCAATACCTGCATATAGGATGGCACTTGCAGAAATGAAGGAATTGAAAACCTAGTTACAAGAGTTGTTAGATAAGGGTTTCATCAGGCCTAGTATGTCACCTTAGGGAGCTCTGGTATTGTTTGTAAAGAAGAAGGATGAAACTCTGAGATTGTGTATTAATTACTGGTAGTTGAATCGGATAAAAGTTAATAATAAATACCCATTGCCGAGGATTAATGATTTATTAGATTAGTTACAGGGAGCTCAGGTGCTCATAAAATTAGACTTGAGATCGAGATATTATCAATTGAAAATAGCTGAGGCAAATTTTATGGCTTTGATGAATAAGGTATTTCAAACTTATTTAGATCGTTTGGTAATTGTCTTTACTGATGACATTTTGGTATACTCGAAGTGTAGAGAAGATCGTACTACACATCTGAGATTGGTTCTCTAGATAATGAGGGAGAAACAGTTATATGCCAAGTTTAGTAAGTACAAATTTTAGATTGATTAAGTAGTATTTCTGGGTCACATCATGTCTGGATAAGGCATTCAGGTTGACCCAAAGAAAGTGGAAGCAGTGATGAAGTGGGAGGATCCAAGGAATGTATCTGATATTTGGAGTTTCCTTGGATTAGTTGTTTATTATAGGAGGTTTGTCGAGGGGTTTCAGTGATCTTAGCTCGTTTGACAAAACTTCTGAGAAAGAATGTGCCTTTTAGATGGAATGATGATTATCACAGGAGTTTTGAGGAGCTTAAGCATTGGTTAACTACAGCACCAGTGTTAGCTATTCCATCAAGTTCTGGAGGTTATGTTGTGTATAGTGATGCATCACATCAAGGTTTAGGATGTGTACTAATGCACCATGGCTAAGTAATAGCTTATGCATTGAGACTGTAGCACCTCACTCCCGCAAGACCCGAACCCGACATCGATGGGTGATGTCCGAGCTCGAGCCCCATGAGGGTGGTGTGCTAGAGCACTCAATCACTCAGAAATTAGTATAAAATTTTCTTTTATTTCTGAAACCACAACATATTATGTGAAAATCAATCATCACATAGGGCCCACTTTCATTATAAACATTTTCAATCACATAATACAGTCATCAGAAATTTCAATAACCATTTGGGGCCCTTTCACAAATAAAAAATACTTTAGTCATTTCGAAATAGAAATTTATACAAAAAGTTGCGAAAAAGCAATTCTATATAAAATGAAGAAATGCAATGCAGACGCGAATTGATGCCGACCTCTATCCTTCACTTGTATGATGTAGGTATACTCCCGTTGGTCTAACGGGCTATTCTTCTGATCCTGAAAAATAATTGCAAATTTTAGGTGAGTTTTGCGAACTCAATGAGTGACCATCATCGATGGCTCACCCAATCACATAACACATAAATCACATTATTGCACATTTCACATTCAATAAACTTAATCATTCATATTATGCATATGTAATATACATGAGACTCACTTTCTATTTGTTACTTTATTGTGACCGAGTGCCTAAAATGTCCCATATAGGGCTCATTGATAACTGTCCCATATAGGACTCAGTGATAACTGTCCCATATAGGGCTCATTAAATGTTAAGCCTGATGCTCTGAATCGCTTTTGAGCTCGAGGCTCATTTTCACTTTTTGAGTTTTAAGCTCTTTTCACTTTCTGAACTTTAAGCTCGTTTTCACTTTCGATGGCTACTCCGGTCACAAATGCCATTATATTTCATGCATTCATAAGATGGAATGCATCACTCACATTGCATAATCCCATTCAATCACTTTCCCATATCATCGGACCTTAGTCCGACATTCAACATTAAGTTGAGAATCACACTTCACT
>JAOQMP010078449.1:0-18813 GCA_027563575.1 Erythroxylum pedicellare | reverse complement strand
GCACCGTTTGGATACCAGATCGGGGCCGTAGCACTGACCGTGGCCATATGCGGTCATACTCGGTCGTGGAAAAATCATTGCAAACGAGCCGCAGTCGGTAACGAATGGTCAGTTTGTTATCGAAAAGTTGCCGACTATAGTCTTGGCCCCAAGATCGGCACCGTTTGGAAACCAGATCGCCATATTAAACATTGAGCATCCTATATATGTTGTAATTTGTGTTAAGCCCTCGTTTATAATGTTATTATGTAATTAATGTTATTTATGGGCTTTTATTAATTTGGAAAATAAGTTTAGAACTGAAAAGTTTCTCAGGCGTATGTGCATGTTTCTTTTGTAGTTGTACATTTCATAATCTAAGTCTTTCATAGGTGTATAAATTGTGACCAACTTCAGGGAAAAAACTGGACTAATTTAGGCTAAATTAGTCAAAAAGCTTATCTTTTTAGCTTTCTAACGGTATAAAGTATGAAATTTTTGGATATCAGAGTCAAAAGTTATGGTCCTTATAAGTGGAGATGCTGAAGAGTATAGACGTATTATCTGGTGATGATGTATCATCTAGTGATGACGTGTCGTCTGGTGAGGATGTATCGTCTAGTGAGGACGTATCATCTAGTGAAGTCGTATTGTCTGGTGATGATGTATCGCCTGGAAATGATGTGTCGTTTGGTGAGGAAGCATCGTTTGGTAAGGACGTATCGTCTGGTGAGGACGTATCATTTGATGAGGACGCTTCGTCTGGTAAGAACGTATCGTCTGGTGGGGACACTTCGTCTGATGAGGACGGATTGTCTTGTGAGGATGCTTCGCCTGGTGAGGACGCTTCATCTAGTGAGGATGTATCGTCTGGTGAGGACGCTTCATCTAGTGAGGATGTATCATCTGATGACGTCATATCGTCTGGTGCACTATTCATCTAATCTGATCGTCTAGTCCCATTTTTGACCCTTTAAAAGATAGAAAATTTGCCTTCAAGGTCTTTATGAAAGTTGTAAATCTGGAAGTCAAAGAAAACCTTAATCTGAAATATCTAGTGAAAATTATGCCAATTATTTCGAGAAAGGTACAATGTGATTGAGGACATGAGCATGGTTGATTCTTTTGGACATAACTTCATAATCAGACCTCCACATTAAGTGATTCTTGAAGCAATAGATTCCCGACACATTTTCCTATCTCTTAATAAATTTTTTAGCTTTTGTTGTCGATTTGAAAGAGATTGATGGAAGGAAAATGAGGGATCGGTCAGAGGGGCATAACTAGGTTATGAACACACTTTGGATTTTTAATCATATCTTAAGTTATAGAGCTCTGAATGAGAAGTTTCTTGTTTCAAAATAAACTAGAGGCATAGAGATACAATTGGCTTGAAGAAGTCAAATTATGATGTTGGTGATGGGCTATTGTAGGCAAGCCACCGTTGTGAGATGACGACAAATTGAGGGTTCACTGGAATAACCCTACAAGGAAACCTGCTCACGCTTTTCGACTCTGAAACGATAGTTAGGCTTTGAAAATGGGGCCCAATATCTTGTGGTATTAGAGAGAGAGAGTTAGACTCCAGAAATATGGGTTAATAAAGATTACATCTTTTGACTTCGAATGTTGGGCTTCGAAAACGGGGTCCAACATTATTTGGTATCAGAGCGATTATTGGGCTCTAGAAATGGAGTCCAACAATCCTCCTACAGAAAAGGAATGGCACTAAAAGGAACTGACGAATCAAACAATGATAAAAGTGACACTAAGTTGCAAATAGATGGAGATGATGAGTTTAAATTTATGGTAAAAAAAATATGGCCGATTTTATAAAAAGAAGCTGATGAAGAAAAGAGAAGTAAACAAGAAAGCTGGAAACAACAGGTTCCTATCAAAAGGTAGCAACAACAATAGCAATACACAAAACAATCAAATCAGATGCTATCACTTTAAGAAGCCTGGACATACAAGACCAGAATGTCCTCTTCTTTAAAAGGACAAGTCAGAGAAAAGAAAATTCAAAAAGTAAGAGGTGACTGTAGCCTAGTTAGATGAGGATTCTGAAAACTTTGAAGAAGAAGAACCAGAAGAAGTTGTTATGTTTGCTTGATGGCTGAATAGGAGATCATGAGGTATATTATTCTGACTCTAATATTGAAGTTGATGAATTAAAAAATGAATATCATGAATTGTATGATTAGTACAAAAGGTTAACCATGAAATCGAAGAAGTTGAGAAGTCTAAGAGCGATGATGCATTTCTAAAGAGTAAGATTAAATCATTGGAATTTGTGAATAAGAATTTGGCAACCAGGAATATGTTTCTTGTGGTTGACTATAAGCAAAAGGTTTTTGAAAAGAAAGCTCTGGATAGCTAAGTTGGAAAATACACAACTAAAAATGATTCTAATAAGGTAAGATAGAAAAAGTAACCGTCTTAGAACTTGAAAAGAAGAAAAATGTTGGAAAGATCTTTTCCCTAGAAAATGATATGAAAATTTTCATTGATAGAAGGAAGAATCTTAATGTGTTGTTTATTAGTGGTAAATGCATTTTTGGTAAGGGTAGAATAGGATACAATGAATAATAATATTCGGCCATACAAAAACTTCTTTAATAAATTTAGCAACAGTTATAGCCAAAACAACAAGAACATGCTAAGTGGAAAAAATCATAACAACTATCATTCATCTATTTTGTGCGATTAATATGGTAAACATGGTCACATTAGTCATTCTTGTAATTTTAGTAAAAAGAAATTATCTCAGATGTATGTTTGGAGACCGAAAGGTCAAACTACTAACCCGAAAGGACCTAGAAAATTTGGGTATCTAAAATGAGATAATGCTTTCTGCAGATATGTTTCAAAACAAAGACAAGGGAGAATTAATGGATAGTTGATAGTGGTTTTTCAAGACATATGACAAGTGAAATATCAAAATTTAACTACATTGAAAGAAAAGATAGAGGTAATATTGTCTTTGCAGATAAAAAAGTCAAAGGTCATCGAAATTGGTAAAATTGGTAATTCTGACTTTACCTCCATTGATAACATTCTCTTTATTAATGGTTTGAAATATAACTTGTTAAGTGTGAGTCAGTTATATGACAAAGGTTACAAAGTCATTTTCTATACATTTCATCGTGAAATTGTGCATATTCATAATGATAATATTGTGTTTGTTGGTCCTAGAAATTAGATTATATGTTATGCTTAATTGGAAGACATGTCGTCACAAAGTGTTAAATGTTTTGTCTCTCTAGAAAATGATTCGTATATTTGGCACAGAAGATTTGGATATTCCAACATGAGCATTCTATCAAAATTATCCAAAAACAAGTTCGTAAGAGGACTACGAACCTTAAAGTTTGAAAGTAATAAGGTTTGTAAGGCTTGTTTAAAAGGTAAACAAGTTAAAAGCAGCTTTCCTCCTAAAAATATTATGTTTACTAACCATCCACTTGAACTTGTGCACATGGATTTATTCACTCCCACTAGGACTTAGAATTTTATAGTAAACATTATGGTTTTGTTTTAGTAGATGATTGCTCTATATTTACATGGGTTTATTTTTTATTAAATAAAGATGATGCTTTTGAAGTGTTTTAGAAGTTTTGCAAAAAAATTTAGATAAAAATGGATACTGCATCACTATAATTCGGAGCTTTCATAGCGGAGAATTTGATAACAGAAACTTTGAAGAATTCTGTGACAACAATGGTATAACTCACAACTTCTTTTATCTAAGGACACCTCAGTAAAATGGAGTTGTAGAGAGAAAGAACAAAACTTTGGTTGATATGGCCAGGACCATACTATGTGAAAGTGGACAACTTCATAGATACTGGGCAAAAGTAGTATCCATGGTATGTTATATACTTAACAGATGTCTTGTAAGACCTATTCTGAAAAGACATCCTATGAGTTACGGAAAGGAAGAAAAACAAATGTTCCTTACTTTTAAGCATTTGGCTGCAAGCGTTTCGTGCTAAACAATGGAAAAGACAACCTTGGAAAGTTTTATTTGAGATCAAATGAAGCTATTTTCTTAGGTTATAGTACCACTAGTAAAGGATTTAGAGTATATAATAAAAAAAAGAAGATAGAAGAATCAATAATGTGGTATTTAATAAAGCTCTACCTTCGACAATAGCAACTGACTCAGATGATTAAGAGAATCCTTTAATTCGTAAAAATACATCATGGAATCAAACTACACCTATAATACCTTCAGAATCACAAAATCAAGAAGGTTCCTTTGAAGCTAGAATAGAGCAAGCTCCTTCATCTCAGCAGAAGCCTATACAACAAAAAACGCCAAAAGAATGGAGAGGTCTTGATACACATCAATATATTCTTAGAGACCCTTACAAAATTCTAAGAATAAGATCAACTTTGTGGCTCTCATCTCAATAAAACCAAAGACCGTTAAAGAGACCCTTATTAAAAAAAACTAGGTTTCAACCATGAAAGATGAACTGAATCAATTTGACAAAATCAAAGTCTGGAATCTAGTACCTCATCCTCAAAACAAGTCAATCATTAGGACTCGGTGGGTATTTCGAAACAAACTTGACGAAAATGGTAAGGTGGTAAGGAACAAAGCTAAACTTGTAGCTCAAAGTTACAATCAACATGAAGGTATTGATTTTGAAGAAACTTATGCACTTGTTGCTAGATTGGAATCGATTAGAATTTTACTTACCTTTGCATGCTATAGAAAATTCAAGTTGTTCCAAATGGATGTTAAAAGTGAATTCTTAAATGGTTACATTAGTGAAGAGGTATTTGTTAAGCATCCTCCAAGTTTTGAAGATGAAAACTATCCAAATTATGTGATGAAGTTATCTAAAGCTCTGTATGGTTAAAGCAGGCTCCTCGAACATGGTGTTGTGTCTAATTTTTATTACTTTTAATTGCCTTCATATCTTGATTTTGGTTACAAATCCTTGTGTTTCGATCTAAATGTGAGATTAATTGAGTGAAAATGGTATGAATATTGCATGAATATTAACTAGGTTATTTTGTGAATTTTGTATAATGTTATCTGTTTAAATTATGATTCATTTGATATGTTACACTTAGTGATTAATGTCTTAGAAATGCTTAAGATACTCACTTTACTCATTTGTGATTTTAAGCAAAACTTGGAAGCAAAGAAGTTGAAGTAAGTCAAAAACACGATATATAGGCCATTTTTCGAAGATCAATACTCGCTTGTCTTCATGGAGCGAGACAAAGAAAATTAAAAGATAAGAAAAATGAAGAACTGAAGAAAAGAATGTGAGCTACATTGATTGTGCGTAGAAATTTCATGCATAAATTCATGTGAATTAATGTCCATGCAAGTTAGTAATTCAATTATTAGACAAAGGAAGGGACAGCCCTATGCACATGCATTTAAATGATAAAAGAAGCAATAATACGAAGGAAACCGTAACATAGATATGGACCATCATTAACAAAAATAAGAACAGTAGCGTGGTCCATTAATCTTTATTCATCACATCATGAACAGTAGTAAGGGCGGCTCACTCTCAATACTCTAGAAAGAACAAAGAGACATTCTTCACGCTAGACACTCTTCATATGGCTGGAATAGAAACACAGAGAGAGTTGAGGCAAGGAGACAAAGGCAAAAACAAGAGACAGAAGAAGAGAGACAGAGAGCAGAGACAGGGAAAAACAAGAAGAATATAACTGGGAGTAGTCGGATTGATTGTCCATTTGGTATTCACTGTTTAGAGTAGAGCATAGGCAGAAGGTGAAAGCCAACACCAATGCTAGATCATCCGGGGGTTTATTTTGTTTGTCCATTCTTGTTTCATCTCTGCTACTATTATTGAACTCTGTTATTTTTGTTTGTTGAACTTGTTTTCTCTGTTAAAGATTGATTGTCCATTCAGTAGTCACTGTTTTATTGCTCAAATATTTCTCTTATATTGATAAAGATGAGATTTAACTATTTAAGAATGGTGAACCATATTTATACTATGATGGTCTAATTTCTTTTTCTTGAGAATTAATGTTGCAATTTTATTTGAATATGCATGATTAGGTTATGGATCTATTGTCTTATTTATTTCTGTAGTTTCTGAGCTGAATGGACGTAATAGCATGATCAAACTTTGCATCATTTTAGTATTAAACAAAAGACCGAGAGGAGAAGTTTAATATGGAACGATAAACTATAGGCGCTTAGATCAAGAATTAGAAATATATTAACCTAAGTGGCAATTAGTATTCGGGCTTCCGTAATTAATTAGGGTAATAACATGTTGAATATGAAAGTTAGATTTAATTAATTACTTGAGTTGATCTTAGGGCCTAACTATTAATTTCGGTAAGACAACTGCCCAATCATTTCCCCTTAATCATGCATAGGAGATTAAATTAGTGAAATTAATTCTCAAGAGTTTTCCACTTCAAGTTTTACTTGTTTTTGCTTCCGATTGATTCTGTTACTTTTCCATTTAATTTCGCAATTTTCCTTAAAACTTCCATTAAACAAATTAGGATATAGTGTTTAGGATTGCATTGTTTTTATTTTTAATTCAAAGTTAACTTTAGTTAACCAATTTCACCTCTGTGGGAGACGACCCTGGGTAATCAGTACAACTTCCTCATATACTTATAAGTAGGATAGCCTAGGTCTTTTTAGAACTTTTTGGGCACAACAAGTTTTTGGCGTCATTGCTAGGGAGGTATTTAGTGTTTTGAACTTGAATTAATTTTGATTATTTTTATTTGCTAAAGTGATTTTGATTGTTTCATTGATTGTTTTGTCTGTTTATGAACACATTTTTGTCGTGTTACTTCATTAAGTTGTTTTAGTAATTTTCTTATTAATTCACTATTTTTTTTATTTGGTTTATGCAAGGAAGAAGGTCTCTGGAAGGTGAACTTGCTTCCTTTATTAACAATGTACATCGGATAAGAGCACTTCCAAAGGACTTTAAAGACAATTTTGAGGGATTCAAACCAGAAGATCAAGAGATGGGTGAAAGGCAGCCAGTAATGAAGGAATGCTAGACCGATAATAAATACTGCTACTTCATGCATTCACTAGTAGATGTATCCAAAAACTATGAGTTAAAGAGTATCCACTACAACATGTTGCCATCTTTATATGGGGTTCCCAATAAAGACCTTTTAAACTTCATTTGGAAATTCTATACCACTCTCCAGACGTTCCAGTTAGATGGTCTAAATGAACATCAACTTAGGATGAGGTGCTTCCCATACACATTGAAGGATCGGGACAAGGCATGACTGATGACCCTTCCACCTAGTTCATTGACTACATAGGAAGAAGTGTATAACAACTTCATAGGAAAGTTTTTTTCCCTCCAGAAGACTTCTAAGTTACGGACAAAGATAGTTACCTTCACTCAGATAGAGGGAGAGCCATTCCATGAGGTGAGGGAATGCTTCAAACTCCTACTTATTTAGTATCCATACCATCATTTTCCACTCCATATGGAGAACCAGTTCTTTTATGATGGATTGACACAACAATGTCAGTATACAGTGGACAATGCAGCAAGAGGAGCTGTGGGAGAGAAGGCTATAGAAGAAACATATGAGATCTTCAAAATGTTGGGGGCCAATTCTTAACAAAAGAGTGTGAGAGGGAAAAGAGCTGGAGTTCATGAAATGATCTTAAATCAAGAAATGGCTATGAAATTAGTAGAGCTCACAAAGCATGTGAAAATGCTAACCATGAGACAATCTCAAGACGCTCCGAGTCACGAGGTATGTGGTATATATAGAACTTTTAGTTATGGGGATAATGTTTTCTCGTATTCTTTTGAATCTTGTACAGGGGAGAAAGGACAAGCAAGTTAACTTAATGGTTTTCAACTGAGGGTATGGAATGATCCATATTCAAACACCTATAACCCTGGTTAGAGAAACCACCCCAATTTCTCTGGGAAGTCCAATAACCTACCAATTCATCCCCAACCACCATATCAGAGTTTTCAAAGGCAGAATCAGTTCCAAAGGCAATCCTTAAGTCAGAATATACTGAGAAAAACTTCATTGGAGGAAAGCCTGAATGAATCAAAATCAAGAGATGAACAAAAAGAAATGTTATTCATTGGAAGCTTCTGCAAAGAGGGTTGACACTCAAGTGGGGCAACTTGCTACTTAATTGCAAGTAGGGATGGCAATAGGTAGGGTTCGGTTCAGGTATTACTCAACCCATATCCATATCCATATTTTATGACTTAACCTATATCCATATTCGTATCCATCAATTTTTACAATTTACTACCCATATCCAAATCCATTGGATTGTTTGGGTTTTTAGATATCCATCAAGTTGTATAGCACATAAAAATATAACTTCTAAATAGAAAATATAAAGAGCAGATTTTTGCGAATGCCCTAAATGAAAATTACTTTAATAATAATAAGTCAAGATTTTGATTTGCATGTCTTAAAAAACCATAAAATTGAAATAATAAAAATCATAATGTCTAGTGCAAAGACAACATATATTTTTCACAATCAAAACTAGAGCAAAGACTAAAATATCCAAAGCTTCAAATTATCTTTGCGTGAACTCCAAAACATTCAAAACTCCATCTCCATGTCTTTTGCATTATTATCATCCTATAAGAAAATAAAATATGACGAAAAAGGTGAGGATTGTGAAGTAAAGTGGGGATTTTAAAGATGTTTCTTCTCTTATTAATATTTTATTATATTTAACCATAAATATTCAAGAAAAAATAGAAAAAATAGAGTTAATAAAAAACAGGTAAGATATGAGTATCCATCTGTTTGGGTTATCACTAGACCCATATTCAAATCCATATCAACATCCTTTTTTAGCATCCATTTAAAATCTATTTTTTAGTCTCCATGTCTATTTTCGGGTCAAGTAGTGCAGATATTAATTGGGTTGAAAACTCACTACCATCCCTAATTGCAAGGCAATCAAAAGGAAAGGTTACCCAGTTAACCCGAACAAGCCAAAACTGTCACGATTCTAAGAAGTGGTAAGGTGATTGATAATCATGTTCAGATTCCTTCTAACATGTTTGATGTAGGTAATCAAGAAGAGAAGAACCTCATTAAAGGAAAAGATGGCCAAAACGAGGAGAGCAATGGGAAGGACTCTTCAAGTGACATTCAAAGCGGTGAAAAACTCCAGCATGCAACCAAGGGTGATGAAGGACTAAGACTGCATAGGGCAACCGATCCTTGTAGACCATCAGTTCCATATCCAAGCCACCTTAAAGACTCAAAACAAGATGAGCAATTTTCTGATCTTTATAGCATGCTTTCTAAAGTTGATATTAATCTACCATTGTTATATGTGATCAGTAACATTCCAGCTTAGGCGAAGTTCTTTAAGGAACTCAACAACAAAAAACGAAAGTTTGCACCACATGAAAAGGTGATATTTTCTGAAGTAGCAAGTGTAGTCCTTCAATAGCAGTTACCTCCCAAATTAAAACATCCAGGGATTTTCATCGTGAAGGTATCAATGGGTAATGGTGAGGAGGTTAAGGGTATGCTTGACCTAAGAGCAAGTATAAACCTAATGCCTTATTCTATTTATGTGAAATTGGATCTAGGACAATTAAGACTTACCAACATGTGCTTGCAATTAGCTTATAGTTCAATCTGTTATCTAAAAGGAATAATGGAAGATGTGTTGGTGAGGGTTGGAGGATTGATCATACCCGTTGACTTTGTGGTTTTAGATATAGGGTAAATAAAGGAACAAGAGAAGGAGCACACCATACTCCTTAGAAGACCTTTTATGACAAAGAAGCACACCATACTCCTTAGAAGACCTTTTATGGCCACCACCAACATCTTGATTGATGTGAAAATTTGGAAATTAACCATAGGTGTCTTAGGAGAAACAGTAGTTTTTTCGATCCTTAATGTTAAACCTATATATACTACTGTTGTTTATGAGGAGTGTTCTCTTATTGATCAAATTAATGTTGTCAATTTTGATTTTGCCTTGCAGAAGGAAGAAACAAGGGAGTTAGACTTGGTTGAAGAGTTTAATGCGTACTGCCAGTTAGTGCATATGGTTCCAAAAAAATCCGGCATTATTATTTTTCAAAATGAGAAGAATGAGTTACTACCAATTAGGACCACCACTGGATGGAGAATCTGTATTGATTATAGGAAACTGAATGCGGCAACCAAAAAGGACCATTTTCCTCTCCCTTTTATTGATTAAATGTTGGATAAACTTTCTAGACATGAGTTTTATTATTTTTTTATGGTCGTTTAGGTTATTACTAGATAACGATTGCTCCCGAGGATTAAGCAAAGACGATATTTACTTGTCCATTTGGGACATTTTCCTTTAGGAGGATGCCATTCAGGCTGTGTAATGTGCCTGTAACATTTCAAAGGTGCATGTTTTCCATTTTCTCAGACATGATTGAGGACTTTATTGAGGTATTTATGGATGATTTCTCAATCTTTGGTACCTCTTTTGATGATTGCCTAAATAAGTTGACTCGTGTTCTTGAAAGATGTATTGAATGTAACTTGACTTTAAGTTGAGAAAAGAGTCATTTTATGGTGAAACAAGGAATAGCCCTAGGTTATGTTGTATCAAAAAGGGGAATCGAGGTTGATAAGGCTAAAACTGAAGTTATAGAAAAGCTTTCGCCAACCACTTCTATCAAGGATATTAGAAGTTTTCTAAGACATGTTGGATTTTATTGGAGGTTTATCAAAGATTTTTCTAAAATAAGTCATCCTTTATGCCAACTGTTAGCAAAAGATGTCCATTTTGATTTTAATTACGAATGACTTAATGGCTTTAATGTTCTTAAAGAAAAATTGATCTCTGCACCGATTATTGTGGCTCTTGATTAGAGATTATATGTGATGCTTCTGATTTTGCTATGGTAGTTGTTTTGGGCCAAAAAGTTGAGACATCTTTGCGGGTGATTTATTATGTTAGCTTAACTTTGAGTAATGCACAATTAAATTACACACCCACTGAGAAAGAATTGTTGGTTGTGATTTTTCCATTGGAAAAATTTATACCTTATTTGTTAGGGGCAAAAATCATAATCCATTCTGATCATGCAACTCTTAAATATCTTTTGACCAAAACTCATGCAAAACCATGGTTAATTAGATGGATTTTGTTGTTACAAGAGTTTGATGTGGAAATAAAAGATAAAAGAGGGAGTGATAATGTTGTTACGGATCATTTGTCTATAATAGCTCCTAACTTGGAAACTCTTGAACAACAAAAGAATTATGCAATTCTGAGAACTTTCCTAATGAGCAGGTATTTGTTGTGAGTAAAGTGCCTTAGTATGTTGACTATGTGAATTATCTTGCATGTCGCATTTTAAGACCTAACATGACTTCTCAGGAAAGGAAAAGATTCCTTCATTTAAGCAGGTACTACTTTTAGGATGATCCATACCTTTACCGGATTTGTAAGGATGAAATCATTTGGAGGTGCGTTACAGAGGATAAGCAGGTAAGTGTCTTGACTTTATCATGAACTCCACTATGGAGTCCATTTTAAAAGGAAGAAAATCGCTTTTAAAATTCTTCCAAGCGGATTGTATTGGCCCATCTTCTTTAAGGATGCTTATTTCTTCTGCTTGAAATGTGATAAATGCCAACGAACTGGAAATATAAGTAAAAGAAATGAAATACCTTTAACTAACCAATTGACTGTTGAATTATTTGATGTTTGAGGTATTGATTTTTTTCCCTAAATCTTGTAGATTTGAATATATACTTGTTGCTGTTGATTTCTTGTCTAAATGGGTATAAGCAATACCCACCCGAACTAATGATGCTAATGTTATTGTTAAATTTGTGAAGGAAAAATTTTTAGCAAGTTCGGGATTTTGCGCGCTGTTATAAGTGATGAAGGAAGTAATTTTTGCAATAAACTTTTTGAGAGCTCATGAAGAAATATGCCATAACTCATAAGGTGGCGACCCCATACCATCCACAAACTTCTGGATAAGTGGAAACCAGTAACAAATAGATTAAGGGGATTTTGGAGAAGACTGTGTGCCTATCACGGAAGGATTGGTTAAGACCATTAAATGATGCACTATGGGCATATCACACGACTTACAAAACTGTCTTAGGAATGAGCCTTTATCGGCTTGTTTTTTAGAAGGCTTACCATTTATCAGCCGAGGTTGAACATAAGACACTGTGGGAAATTAAGATGGTGAACCTAAATATGGATGATAGAGGATGGGAGCATTTGCTTCACATTTCATAATTGGATGAACTTCAGAGTGAGGTTTATAAGAATTCCAAAATTTACAAGGAAAGAATGAAACGCCTTCATGATTAGAGTCTTACAGGCAAGTTCCTCATACCTGGAATGAAATTTTTGTTGAATAATTCTCGGTTGCATTTATTTCCAAGTAAGTTGAAATCAAGGTGGAATGGGTCATTTGAAGTAATCAAGGTCTTTCCTATGGAGCAGTGGAATTGGAAAACCCGCAAACAAAAGAAACATTTAAGGTGAATGGCCATCAGGTGAAACCATATTTGGAAGGAGCAATTGAAAAGAAAACCATATAATCCATCAATTTAAGCGATCCACTTCAAGAATGACTATTTGAAGTGTCCAGCTAAAAGACCTTAAAGAATCACTAAATCTATAGTATTTCTATTTTTTCTTTCAATTTAGTTGTTTGTTATTTCTTTTAGTGAAACTTGACTTAATCTATTTGCTTTGTATGCACAGGCCTTCTTTTCAATCCCTTCTATTTGTCTTCCTCGCAGCTGTCTCCACTCCTCAATTTTGGATGCTATGCTTCACACCGCATCGATGAAGCTGCCACCACACTTTCGTATCGTATTCCTTTCCCTACCCTTTTTATTGTTCATACTATATGTAGTTTAATTTCTTTTAGTCTTTAATGTTTGTCCTCATTCATATTAATTTTTGTCTTTTGTCCTAGACCCTCTTTTACTTTTTTGTGTCATTTTAGGAATAATGTGATGTTTAAGTGTGTGGGGAGTATTAATTGTGTGTTTGTTTTACCACTTATTATTTAGAGATGAATGATCATTAAATGAACTCAATCGGGATTAGAAATGCATAATTTGAGATAATGAGTATGCGTGCATGCTTAGACTGATTAACTTAGATTTCAGTTAAAAAGACATTAGCTTGTTGTGATAGATGAATGACACTTTTTATTTGATAATAATTTGAGCCTTTTTGAGTTATTAACACCAATTTGGAGTATTCTTTGTTAAGAGTGTTCTTTCATGATTAAGAAATTCTACAACTTGCTTGCAAATACTAGTTGAGATCATATAACCTTATGCAAATGTTGAAATGATGAAGGTAATTAGGATTTATCTTGTTAGCTTAAAAAGCCACCACAATGTCTCCCTTACTAAGCCCCCTTAAGCTTAAATAAATTCATTTCTTTCTTTAAACCCAAAATATTGGCCTTGACCTTGATTGTTTATCTATTTCATTACACCTACCATAAGGCCAAGTTGAGCATTTGAAAAAGTATAATCAGGTTTAGGGAATAAGTGTGGGGGAACCACAGCTTATAGTTGGCTTTTATGTTAAGGATGGGTATGGTTATAGTAATTTTCTCTGCTCTATATTTTTCTTCCCTTAATTTCCTTGTTCGAAATTAATAAATAAATTATTAAAAAAGAGAAAAAAGAGAAAAGAAAAAAAGAACTGAAAAGAAACAAAGGAAAGAGAAAAGGACAAAAAAATGAAAAAAGAGGAGAGACGTAAAAATGGGGAGTGCTAACTTTGTTACATGAGAGGAAAGAATTGAGTGTTTTATTTATCATTTTTCTAAATAACTTTGAATGCTCAATTAGCTCTGTGGTTTTAAACTACAATTTTCCTTTTTTTCTCCTACCCTTAGCCTGGCCCCATTACAATTGAAATAAAAACCTTCATATTGATGTTTGTGTTTGATATGAGAGGTGGAAATTGGATTAGTAAGCAAGCCTATGGTAGATACCTTACATGAGTGTTTATCATCACATTTGTTGATGGTTCTTGAATTGAAGTTCTTGTTGATTTTGGTTAAGCATGCAAAGAATGGCTTGTTTATGGAGTATTATAAGTTTCAAGTTCTTAGGTTGTGATTGTTAAATTGATCATTGATATCTTTGACTATTATTTGGGAAAATTGTTGTTTTCAATGTTTGTTCTTCTATAGTTTAGGGTTCTTTATTATACTTAAGGACAAGCATAGTTTAAGTGTGAGGGAATTTATTGTGTCTAATTTCTATTGCTTTTAATTGCCTTCATATTTTGATTTTGGTTACAAATCCTTGTGTTTTGATCCAAATGTGAGATTAATTGAGTGAAAATGGTGTGAATATTGCATGAATATTAATTGGGTTATTTGGTGAATTTGGCATAATGATATGTATTTAAATTTTGATTCATTTGCTATGCTACACTTAGTGATTAATATCTTAGAAATGCTTAACTTTGACTCATTTGTGATTTTAGGCACAATTCAGAAGCAAAAAGCTAAAGCAAGTCGAAAGCACGATATATGAGTCATTTTTTAAAAATCAATACTCATTTATCTTCATAGAGCAAGATAAAGAAAATTAAAAGACAAGAAACATAAAGAAAAGAACATGAGTTGCATAAATTGTGCGTGAAAATTTCATGCATATATTAACGTCAATTAATGGCCATGCAAGTTAGTAATTCAATTATTGGACAAAGGAAGGGACAGCCCCATGCACGTGCATTTAAAGGATAAAGAAGTAGTAATATGGTAACATCACATGAAGGAAATGGCAACATAGACATGGACCAACACGCCAGCAGAAATAAAAAAAGTAAACGCATCACATAGCCGATGAGACAGTAGCCAAAAGCAGAAACACAGACGTTTCATGCCAACAGAAAACGACGACGCACAGCAGTAGAGCCGAGAGACCAAACACAGACGTTTCACATCTGCGTTTTGTGCAGAAAACGTTTGCATTTCATGCAAACGTTATGCGTGAACACAGACGTAGGGTGCATTTTAAAGGAAAATGCACAGATGCAGTGAGGGTTTAATAAAAGCATGAACAGTAGCGTGGTCCATTAATCTTTATTCGTCAAATCACGTACAGTAGCAGGGTTGCCTAACTCTCGATACTCTGGTTAGAACAGAGAGACATTCTTCACACTGGACACTCTTCATGTGGCTGGAATAGAAATAAAGAGAGATGTGAGGCAAGGAGACAGAGGCAAAAACAAGAGACAAAAGAAGAGAGCCAAGGAGCAGAGACAGGGAAAAAGAAAACATGCAACATTTGGTTAAACGATAGATTTTAAAATTTTTTTAGAAATTATAACAAAACGGAAGCAAGATAACAAAACCAACATGCCAACATATATGATATGGTATATGGAAAATAATTATCATAAGAACAAAATAGAGATTATATTACCGACTCATTCGTTATAACTTTAACTCCTCGTTATGTTATCCTATCCTTGGCAATGTATCATCTCCTAAGTAATATATCCTCTTCTTCTTGTTATTGTTTTCTCTTCTTGATATTGTATCCTTAACCAGTCTGATCTACCACTTATTTTTCTTGGACAACTTAGTTAACAACATCCTTTGGTGGGAAAGGAAAAGAAAAATTTGGAGGAGATTTTTCTTAGAAGAAAGAAGCCAAAGACGAGACACTTCTCATGCAAATTTCAACTTACCCATGCAAGAAAGGAGAGAGAGTCCAAAAATGTCAGAACACCTCTCTTTCACCTTGTCAATTTCGATTATACATGAAAAGAAAGAAGAGAAGAACATTCAATGCATCACACCTTTTTTTAATGAAGCATAAAGAAGCCATTAAATGAGACTCTTCTCATTTGTTTTAAGATAGCTATAACAAAAGACCAATAATCTAAAATGACATATTAATTTCGATTTTAGTGAATGACATGTCAATTTCGGTTTTAGTGATGAAAGATGGAAGATCATCAATCAAATACACCTCTTTCATCTTTAATCAAATGAATGCTAAAAAGGTTACATTACATGCTATCATTAAAAGACAACCCTTAAAACATTTAATGGTAAGATCATTACTCCATTTAATGATGATAATGCATGATAAATACCATCTTTATTTAGTAATATAATGCTAAATGTGTAGCTGCACATTCAGCCCTAATAAAACCAAAATTGTACCTTCCATTTCTTTAAGAATTTTGTTTTAATTTAATTAATCTAATTAAACTAAAGTTTAGCCCATTTCTAAATGTTCATATAGGCTTCTAATTAACCATTAATTAGTGCAAGCTCAACATTCAATTATGGGCTTTAAAACCTTCATTTATATTTCTTACTTTATTTGGTAACCTTCCTTGAAGCCAAGTGGGGAATCTTATTAGACTTAGATAATTCAAGCTCCAATAAGCCCAGAATTAATTTAATCTCATTAGAATTAATTTTAGCTTATTAACTAAATGTCATTCCACTAAAGACAATTAGTTGAACTCTTGAACTAAATATTATGAGAACACATATTTCAAATAAAATATCCAATTGAAAACCCTATTATGAACCTTATTATAGCCATCCACACAATAAAGGGTAAAATTACCGTTCTGCCCTTATATTGGTTTTTCCTTCTAGATCTCCCATTTTTCTCTATGTAGTGATTAACAAAAAAGATCTCATCTTAGTGTTAAGACTTGATGGGTAGCTAGTCCATCAAACTCTTGGCGCCAGTTTAATCACCAATCTCCATAAAACATCAAGTCTTAACGAGTCCATCAAACTCCTGGCGCTAGTTTAATCACCAATCTCCATAAAATATCTAGAAGTGATGATATCACTATAAACTGTTTATTTGAGTGAAGGTTTCCTGATACATGTTTCAATTAATAATTCCAACATGCAAACACTGGATTAATACTCTGTAAAAATCCATTATGATCATATCAAGAATTATAATGAAACACATATGAGTTCATCACTCATCAAGATTGTGGTCTATAATAAGCGAATATTTAAGTTGTATGTTTTAAGATTAAAGTAATGACCCACTTTATTCTTTAAAACATACTTGATTCCAGATTCATTTCATAGTGCTATTAGCGATAGTCAAATAATATCATGATATGAAACTCATCATTCCCTTGAAGTAAACTCCTTTACTTATACGGAGATAAATCGCAACACTACAGTTTAAACTATAATTAAGCGACCAACTTGATTATTCAACTGTGAATCAATTAATTTAGATTTTAATAATATACATGTTTCCTATACATCTTCATGTATATGTATATTATTTACAAAAGAATCTTGGCACCTTATGACTTGTTATATAATGCTTATACATATAAAACCAAACTCTTTTGTTTTATTAATAATAAATATTTTCATTACAGAACTGTAACTGGAAGAAAATTAAGTTACATGTAAATACACTTGCTTTCCCGAGCATCATGTTTACATAACTCCAACAATCTCCCACTTGCCCTAAAGAAAGTATAACATATCCCTCATTCATGTCCCTTCTAGGTGGCCCTCAAAGCTCTTTTGAGATAATGTCTTTGTGAACGGATCAGCAAGGTTTTGCTCTGTGGGAATGTTTACCACATTCACCTCTTCACGTTGTATTATCTCCCATATGAGATAATACTTTAGCTCAATGTGTTTGGTAGTTTAGTGATTTTGGGGTTTTTTTTGAATTAGCCACTGCCCTATTATTATCACAATAAAGTGTAATGGCCTTTTCTGCCTTAGGAACTACCTCCAAATCATTTAGGAACTTGCGAAGCTAGACTGCTTCTTTTGCTGCTTCATAAGCAACAATATACTCAACCTTCCATAGTCGAATCAGCAAGACAAGATTGATTGATACTCCTCTAGACTATGGCTCCACCTCTTAAAATAAATATAGAACCAGAAGTTGATTTCCTTGAATCAACATCTGATTGGAAATCAAAATCCGTATATCCAATCAGAATAAGATTACTTCCAGAGTAAACAAGCACGAAGTTCTTCATCACATAAAGATACTTTAGTATGCACTTCACCACAATCTAATACTCCATTCCTGGATTGGACTAATATCTGCTTACCAGTCCCACTGTGTAACAAACATTCGGTCTAGCGCAAAGCATTGCAAACATTAAACTTCCAACTATTGAAGCATATGGATTGTTATGCATGCGTTCAACATCCTCTTAGGTTTTAGGTGCTTGTTCCTTTGAAAGTTTGATACCATGTCTAGTAGGTGTGAAGCCTCTCTTGGAATCTTGCGTGGCAAACTTATTGAGCATATTCTCAATGTAGGTTAATTGAGACAAGGATATCTGTTTGTGTTGGATCGGGAAAAGAAAGCATGTTATATTTTGAGAACCGGTAGATTTCAAAAACTTTTACAAATCTTATATGCAGCGAAAAAAATATATCCAAATCATCATGCCAATCCATACATGATATGGTATAAGGATAATAATAAACATAAATAAGATAGTGATATTACCGACTCCTTCGCTACAACTTTAATTCCTCACTGCGCTATCCTCTCCTTCTTCTTATATCCAAAGACTTTGCTTTTGAATCCTTTCCTTTGTCAATCTATCCTCTCCTTGTTGTTGTATCCTCAACCTATTTGATTTACCTCTTGTTCTTCCAGGACAACTTAGTTAACAAAATCTTTTGGTGGGAGAGGAGAAGAAATGTTTGGAGGAGATTTTCTTAGAAGAAAAGAACCAAAAATGAGACTCTTCTCTTGCAAATTTTGGCTAACTCATGCATGAAAGGAGAGAGAGAGTCAAACCATGTAAGAACACTTTCTTACACACTCAATTTCAGTTATGCATGG
>JAOQMP010078384.1:0-18830 GCA_027563575.1 Erythroxylum pedicellare | reverse complement strand
GTGTCTAAGGACGTCAAAACACTCATACTATATACTTGTATTTCAAACACAAGTGGGTAAAGTCCTTTAGTTAAAGGATCGACTATCATTTCCTTTGTCCTTAAATGCTTCAAACTTTAATATCATCTTTTTGTATCAACACCTTTATGGCCAAATAATTGACCTTTAAATGCTAAGACCCTGTGATATTCTTTGTTCTTATTAAACAACATAGCAACAAGAATATCACAGTACAACCAAATGGGTCTAGCCACTGAATCAACCACAGATAACTCAAAAATCAAGTTTCTGAGCTAAATCATTTGTGAAGCAGCTCCATAGCAGTTGAGGAAGTTACCTATGTTTACTTGACACATTTCTACGACATTGTACCATTTGTAAACTTAAAATTGTGACTTTAAGAGGACTTTTAATCATCTGGACATATAGCTAAAATCTGAATTCCCTACGAGGTTTAGTCTGTTGACTTTTCTATATGTCAACAGATAATCCTTAATTCCCTTTAATAACTCAACACTCACTAGACTGCATTCCAATGGTTTCCATCTGGATTAACCAGATATTAACCAAACAGTCAAATAGTCAATGTAATGTCCTATCTAGTACATAGCCAAGCATACATCAGCCTATCAATCGTACTAGTATACGAAACATTCTTCATAACCTCTCTCTTTATTTTATTCTTTGGATAATGTGCCAAAGATTATCTCTCACTATAAGAGATAGGTGCTACGATAGGTTTATTGTTAGTCGTATTAAACCTTTGTAACATATACTCAATATATGCATTCTATGAGAGATCTAATGATTGTTGAGATCTGTCTCGGTGAATCTGAATACTTAGGACAGAAGATGTTGCACCAAGGTTCTTCATGTCAAAGTTCTTGACCAAAAATTGCTTAACCTCATACAACATGGTCAAGTAATTTGATGTGACCAATATATAATCCACATGCAATAATAGGAAGATAACTTTGCTCCCCTTGACCTCATAACATAAGCATCTTTTTAATTTTATTTTTCATGAGGCGGAAAGAGGCCAAACCTTATCCAATATAAGGTATCACTTTTAGGATGTTTGATATAAACTATATATTGATATGCTTAATGTGCAAACCATGTTAGTTCTATCTGAATCATGAAATCCTTCAGGTTGTACCATATAAACTACTTCATAAAGTTCTTTATTTAGAAAAGTGGTTTTGACAGCTATCTGATTTAACTTTATATCCTCATGAGCTACAATTGTCGTAATTACTCAAAATGTATCTTACAAGGATACGAGAGAAAAAGTAACATAAAGTCCACCTTTCTCCTTGAGTGAACCATTAGGTAACTAAGCGAGCCCATAAACCTCTAAACTTTATTCCGAAATCCTTTAGGTCTAATCTTCATTTATAACTGACGAGTTTGCAGTTCTGTTATAAATCAATTAGCTCTCAAACCTTAATATGCTTCATGAATTGCTTCTCGTCATTCATTGCATCCTACCACACATCCACATTGGGTCCAAAAATAACTTTTGTAAAAGTAACTGGATCCGTAATATGTCTAATAGCATAGTCCTATACACCTGATAGACTATATAATCAGATGGTATAGCAAGTTGTTTCACTTTGGTGGATTTACTTAATTGTATTAGATCTTGTACCCCCAAAAACCTCTGTGTGTACAGATATGGGTTCCTGTTCCTATATAAGCATGGTACAAAGACCTAGATCTACCGAATCTAACTGTATGAGTAGTGGGTACATGATAACTATAGTATCCACCCTGCTATCATCTGAAGGGTCAAGGGGCTCACCATCTTCATAGATATCGGATTCCAGAAACTTAGCTGTTTGTGATTCCACTATTTCGATCCCTCCTTCTCTTCAGTAAAAGCTATAGCTTTAAAGTGGACAAGATATCTTATTAAATAGCAATGAGTACAAGCATGCAATTATCTTTGTAAGGATTATACTACTTTAGTGGGGCAGCCTCATAGACGAATGTGTGCAAAACTGGGTTTCCACACTTTTAAATAATCATGTAGAATAACCATGTTTTGTATTGACTTCTTCAAGTCCTTTGGGGTTTAGTTATGCCTTTTGGCAACACACCATTTTACTCAGAACTATCCGGCATAATGAATTAAGTCACTATTCCAACTTATTTTAAATATTTGGCAAACGGACCTTTTAAAGTCCTGAAGCACCATGTTTTCCATAATATTCTCCTTCATGGTAAAATCTGACTATCTTGATGAATTTTTCCAATTGGTTTTTAACCTTCAGTCTTTAAGCAAGAACACATAACTGTAAAGGGAATAATCATCAACAAATGTCATAATACATTTAGAATTGCACAATGCAACTGTATAAGGTCTACCGATATCTTTATGTATTAGACTCAACAAGTCAAAAGCATGAGTTGGCCTCAATATCTTTATTAGTCAACTTAACCCTACAGTAGTCAGCACATGTTGCTAGATCATCATAATCTAAAATTGAGAAATGCTTTCCTTGATCAATATCTCAACCCTAGCTCTGGAAATGTGGCTTAAACTTTTATGCCACACCATGTATGAGTTCTCATTCATTAGGGTCCTTCATTTTATCAATTGTTAAGCAAGATACGAAGAAGCATATATCTAATTCGGGGTAAGACACATTCTAACCATATGATGAGAAAGTTGTACCATTACGTTTGTCATTAAATAACAATTGTATAACAGAAGCATTAAATATAAAACAATAACTCTCTTTGTCCAAAATTGATCAAAAGATCACGTACAAAATGTGTCGTGTAAAACCCAAACGAACCTTATAATAAGGTTTACATTCCCCATAGATATTACTTCTACTTCTTCATTACTGTCAACCATTAGTTCTTCATTCCCTTTAATTTGGCTTTATCCTAGATATGAACTACTGTGTTGTGGAAGCACCTTGATCAGATGTTCCACTATATAGTCACCAAATACTTAAAGCAACTATCGCAAATTAGATTTATAAATTGATAAGCTAATGAGCTACCTGATGGTCTCAGTCTTTCCTTTTTAGGCCTTATACTACTACTTTCTTTATGTCATGCAGACCTTTAATAGCACTAGATTGACCAGCATTAGCATGTGGAGAAGATTTAGTCTTTCTACCTTTGATCTTAGCGAGCTTCATCTTTTCCTTCCCTTTAGTTTCTTTGAGAGTTGTAGGAGTAGTAAGCTTGAGTTTCTCCTCCTTAGCAATGTAATGGGTAATCAAAGCATTGAAGTCTCATTCCTCATTATGCAAATAATATGTCATCACCAGATTACTAAACTCTGGAGGGAGTGTGTTTAGAGTTTGGTGAACAATGAAGACGTTAAGAAGAGGAATGTTCAGCATCTTTGATCTAATGTGAAGATGAATCATTCTCGATATGTACTCCATTACTCCCCCTTCTCCTGTATATCTCATGGAGAATAATTCTTTCTTCAAGGCACTTGTCTAAATATTAGGTGAGATTGTTTACCTCTAGGAGACATTATATAGAAACTCCTTCTCCATGTCTATGTCCGAAAGTCCACTTAGTAGATGGTCAGGTATGGATCTCTTAATGGTCATCAGATATAATCTGTTAGACCAATCCTAGGCTTTATAGGTTGCTTTATGAGCTCTCGAGCTTATGGATGTAAGTGGAGATGGCCTATCCATCCATATAGTCATATCAACCAAAACTCTCTATAGCATTCAATACATCCTTTATCCACTTCTTTGTATTGAAATCAATCAGGGTTTTAATGGTGACATTGATTTTGTTGACTGACAGGTTGACTTCAAAACGATAATGTTTAAATCATCACAAATGTAGGACAACAACGATACCTAAAACCATTAAATAGTATCTTTACTGAAAATTTGGTCACATATATTATGAAACACTTGTAGGCTGAATACATAATATATGCAACTAGACCTTCACATGCAAGCGATCAGAGTGCAAACTATCAACTCCCATGATACTACCACCTCTGGGTGAATAGATCATTCAAGCAATGACTTTTCTCTATCCAATGCCTTTATACACATATCAAAATCTCATTAAGGCCAACACCTGTGGATAGAATAACTAAACATGAGACTAGAGACATCCCTTAACGTGTTAGCAGAACAATTCAAATTACTGACTCGAAAGGCCACTGTGGTGACTAAATCCTCATCAGCAATGAAAAAGTCCACAAACATAAGGGATACATCTTTATGTTATCCTCACATTCTTTATGGGCATATGGTATGTGAAAATGTAACATCAATAAAAACATAAATTCAAATGCACAGTCTCATTGTCACACACTTATGCTGAAGACATTATCTGAAAAACTTCATTTGAAACTTTTGTAAAGGAAAAATATCATTAGAGTTACTATCGTGCATCACCGAACACTGAACTGACTACCAAACACTAGAACCTCATTTAACTCGTTTATGAAAAGTTCGTTGCCCAAAAATTCACTCAAAAATGGCTTCAGAATGTCTTAATACCTTTTTCAAGCGACTATCATGGAATCCCGAACACTGAACATGAGACCTGAGACACAAAAACTTGAAGTATCTCCCTTAAGTGATGTCCGAAGCTTGAAAATTCACTTGAAATCGGATTTAGAATACCTTACTTCCTTTTATAGAGTTAAACTTTAATTTATTACCAATATAACAAATCCAGAAAAATAAAATAAAAAAACTCATTTTATGAATTTCCTAGACCCGAAAACTGACCCAAAACATCTCAGGGCACTCTTTAAAAAATCTGGAAAAAAAAATTCTCGGTAATACATGTGAGCAACAGTAAGGGACCTTAACCTTTATATATAGCATCTATATCAGACTTCCCCATCACAAGACCGATATGGATCCAGTCCATACTAATTGGGATCCATTTTCTACCCAATCTTCCACCCATTGATTTAGATCATTTATTGGGCCACTTTATTATCTTTATCTGAATCAAATTATGTAACTTAACTAATAAGTTATTGAAAAATCGAAAAATGCAATTAATAGTTGTCCAACTTTATGAGAAAGGACAAAAATTTCTAATATTTCCATCTTCTTCTTTCTCAGGACCTGTTCTTTCTCGTGTTAATGAGCAGTAGACTTTGTCTTCTCAATTTGAGCATTGGCATTGTTGAAAGCAAATTTAGCATATTTATGTTACTCTTTGTTGAGATTCTTTTCTTCTTTTTGATCCTTTTAGCTTCTTCCTTCTTTCTTAATGTTTTGAGCTCAATTATGTCTTTTTATAAGTATACAAGAAGCCTCCATGACTTTCTGATTGGCCTGAACATTTCAACTCTTGATCTCATTCTATAAATCCTAAATGTGACGAAACAACCTCAGAATCAATTCATCCTTCTCAACTCGTGGGACATAATTCCCATAGACATATAAAATGGAATTCCAACAAGGTAGTCAGCAATCTTAGGATAAACAAATGGGCTTACTTTCTCAGCTTTGAAAGACAAAAATTGCATGTTTGCTGCAAATAGTCCAAATAGAGATACCTTTGCACCTGATTTTACGGAGTCGTCTGCAGCAGACTAAGCATTTTGAACATTGTTAGGGACAAAATAGCATTTATCTATTTTAAACGCTTCCATTTTAGCCTTACCCTTTAAAGCAGGGCCTTTTGCACTTGATTTTGTATAATCATTTGTTGTAGAGAGCATAGATTGAACACTAGTAGGGAATGTATAGCATCTATCTAGTTTAGATGCTTCCATTTTGTCCTTACCCTTTGAAATAGAGCCTTTGTATGCATATTAAGTGATTCAAATAGTTTATCCACAATAATACTACCAATAGCATCAAGATGTCTTGATTTGAAGGCCTTTTTACTGTAAAACTTTGTGAGGATTTTGTCAGAGGTACATCTTCTCTCTTATTGTGACCTTTTCCACCAGGCTTTGGCGAACAGTAGATTGTATTAGTTATTAGCTGATTTTATTAGCGGTTAGCTGATAGTTGATTATATCAGCTGATTTGACCAGCGGATAACATCAGCTGTTTATTTAAGATGTTTGGTAAAATTAGCTATTGGTGTATAAAATGACTTATAAAGGCATGCTTTTAAAAATATATAAGGGCATGAATATTATATTTCGTTGAATATTCTTATAAGAATTCAGATTTAGATATTTAATTTTGCAAAAATTAAGTTTATAACTTTAATAACAATAATAATAATAATAATAATAATAATAATAATAATAATAATAATAATAATAATTGTTGTTATTATTATTATTATTATTATTATTATTATTATTATTATCATCCAACGTTAAATTCTCTATTAATATGAATGATGGAGCGATCTACATTACATTAGTATTTTTCATATAATATGTATGAATTTTATTATTAATAAATTAAAATATCTACAATTATAATATAACACAAATACAATATATAGTAGTTATATACTAAAAATATGAATTTGATGTGACTCTTTATGTTCAAAAACTTAATATTATGATATTTTTAAATGTAAACTAATATTATAAAATTAAATAAAGATTAAAAATTTTAATTAACCTCTTTATTATATTCTTCTAAACTTCAGGACATTATTGTACGATTAAAAAAAGTCAACTTTAAAAACAAATAGAGCAAAAGTAGAGAGTAAAGTGTAGAGTAATACTGTCATTAGACAAATAGCTAATTCCAAGAGTTTTTCTTATGGAGCTTTTAGAAATGATTATATTAAGATTAAATAAACTAACTAATCAGTCATGCATCAAACACATCAATAGCTTTTTAGAATAGTCAAAAAGCTATCTTTTAATCAATACGTTAAAAAATAACTGATAAGCTATTTACCAAACACCTCCTTAACTGATAAGCTATTTACCAAATACCTCCTTTATTTCAGAAGTAGAAGTTTGAGATTTAGCTAGCCAAATGCTAGGGCGGCGCCCAAGCTTAGTAAATTGTCAAAGTTGAGTTTTTCAAACAGATTATTTGATGCAGTCTGTTGGAGTTGTGAACCGAAGGTGAGAACGAGGGCATTACTTTCATTTCTTCTTTTGCAAGGGGAAGTTGTGAGCAAATGCCTCCATTTCTACGAGGGTTGGCGCTGTGTTTTCAATAACGGGTGGGCACATGACTAGGTGTATGAGTATGTTCTCGTGTGTCACCTGGTGATTTCTTGGATTGGGTTTACAAAGGTTTTGTCTCCTCCACCTTTTAAATTAGCTTCCGTTGCTTTTTTAGGTTCACTAATTACATATCTGAACATAACCATCCTCCCTAATCTCTTAATTATCCTTTGTGTATGTAGCTCATTAGTTGCATTTGCACTTGACTGTGAACTCAATCTCTGCCCTTCCTTTTGCGTTGATTTTATTTTCCTGGGAGGTGATCATCCAGCATTTGATGATCATGTTATAGAAATGGATCTATTTTTATCATATTGGTTTGAAAAGGACTAATATGGAAACAGTATCATAAATGGTTAAGACGTGCATTGAATTTTAGGCTGAAAAAAAATGCAAACTACTTATATCAATTTATTCATCAAAAAGCTTTTATTATTTACAATTACTTTAAAATATTTTATATTATCAAAAATATTGATTTTTTTACAAAATTTATATTAAGTTATTTTAGTATATTTTGCTATTGAAGTCAACTAAGAATAATAATATAAGCTCTGTGAAACATTTAATAATTAAATACATGGCAATCAATGTTAAAATAATTATGTATTTAATATCATAAATTATTTTTGATAATTTAAAATAATAAAAATTATTTTTTAAAACTAAAAAAAATATAAGTCTTTTGCATTTGAGCTTCAATCATAATGTTGAACTTTCTTGTTAGTATTTCTTTCCTTTTCTTCTTTTGTGTTAGTTTGGTTTATTATTTATGAGGAGACTTAGGTGAAAATTGTTGTCAAAATTAGAAGATGAAACAATTATTGAGGATCAATTGCTTTTATATCATGGTCTTAATTGAAATATTAAAATGATATGTAGCTGATTTAATGCAATTAAAACTACATTCTAATGATAGCATATAACTTAATGATTAGATTCAAAACTTTTCAAATAGCAAAGAATAACAGTACTCTCGCTACAGATAATTTCATTTTTGGATTCACTGAATTTAATAAGGTAATACGAGAAACCAATTTATTGAGGAATTCAATTCAAGAAGAGGAGATATTTGAATCATTAACGAAAAAAGAAATGATATAAAGCAGACCATATCCTTCATAAGCTAAATTAGGAGTTGCACTTTGTCTCTTCTGTTTCTTTCCCTGCCAATATAAGGATTAAAGAACGATAAAAGCCTATATATTATGACCACACGCACATAAACACCATCAAGACTTAACCAGTCCTTGCTCTCAAAACAAAAGTTTGATTTTGACCTATTTAGTAAGGAGCATTTCATTCTTTTGGCTTATTGACAAGTTTTTCTCAGATTATAGAGTATTTGGGGTTTAATTTTCTGTATATATATTCTTCTCCAGTTGGAGGCATATTTATACATGTACAAAGTCCTACTCTCATTTGGAATATAATTATATATGGAATATAATCAATACTAATTATTATACAATTATACTCCTAAAATCACTCCTAAAGTCAACACTCCCCCTCAAGTTGGTGCAAAGATATCGATCATGTCCAACTTGTCAATTGCTTAATGGAACACTTTTCTAGAAACAGCTTTCGTGAGAACATCTGCCAATTGATCTTCAGATCTTACAAATGGAAAATGTATGATCTTCTTATCTAGCTTTTCCTTTATAAAGTGATGATCAGCTTCAACACGTTTGGTTCGATCACGTTGCACAGAATTTTGTAAAATCTCAATTGCAGCTTTATTATCACAATGAAGATTCATCGGTTTTCCATACTGAATTCCCAAATCCTTCAAAACATTTCGGATCCATCATAGTTCACATACGCCATGAGCCATACCGCAAAATTTCGCTTCTGCATTTAATCTTGCGACAACTTTTTGGTTCTTGCTTCTCCAAGTAACCAGATTACCATCCATAAATGTAAAGTAACCAAAGGTGGAATTTTTAATTGTCTGATATTCTGCCCAGTCAGAGTCTATGTATCCTTCAACATCAAAAAAATTATTTTTCGAAAATAACAATCCTTTACTTGGAGCCCCCTTTAAGTACCGTAACACCTGATATATTACATTCATATGTTCTTCACTCGGATTATGCATAAATTGACTTAAAACACTAATAACATAAGCTATATCTAGTCTCGTATGTGACAGATATATTAATCTCCGAACAAACCTTTAATAACGACCAGTATCTGTAGGAACTTAATCAGGGTAGATTCCGAGAGCGTAATTCATTTCTATCGATGTTTCAACCAGTTTGCAAGCAAGCATCCCCGTCTCACTTAGAAGATCTAGAACATATTTTTGTTGTGACAGTAAAATTCCTTGCTTTAATCTTACTATTTCAATGCCCAAAAAATATCTAAGCTCTCCTAAATCCTTCATTTCAAACTGAGTAGCCAAATATTGTTGCAGTAACTTCATTTCACATAGATCATCTCTAGTCAAGATCATATCATCAACATATGCAATGGGCAACTTAGTAATTTGAATATCTGAAACTATCCTTCCTACTTCAATACTGTCTAAACCTTGTTCTCCACTTTTAAATCTTTCATTCACTTTTTCGATCTCCAAGAACACATCATCACCTGGTAACAACTTCTCTTCACTATGATTCTCCCCCTGAAGAGAAGGGTCAAAGGCTCCCCCTGAATAGTAAGGTTCAGATTCACAAAAAGAAGCATCCAATGTTACATGTAATTTTTGACTTTGAGGATCGTAGCATTGATATCCTTTTTGAAATTCTACATATCCAAAAAACACAAATTTCTTAGCACATAGATCTAATTTACTTCGAAAATTCTTCGGAATATGAACATAGACGGTACACCCAAACACGCGTGGTTCAAGATTTGGAAAGTGTTGCATCGACAACAATGAGTCCATTTTTTGTTGGGGAGTCTGAAAATATATAACTCGAGAAGGTGTTCAATTAATCAGATATGCAACGGACTTTACAACTTCTCCCCAATAGTAACAAGGCATATTCATGCGAAATAATGTAGCACGAACAACCTTCATTATCTGTCTATTTTTTCTTTCTGCCAACCCATTTTGCTATGGAGTATGAGCATAAGAAGTTTGATGTCGAATTCCTAGTTCACTCATAAATTTGCTAAAGGCTCTATCTACATATTCTCCTCCATTATCATATTGTAAAGTTCGAATCTGCTATTGAAATTGTGTGTTGACCATTCAGTGAAATTCTTGAAATGCTGAAAACATATCACTTTTATTATGTAACAAAGATATCCATGTCATTCTTGTGCATTCATCAATAAAAGTAACAAAGTAATGTGCTTTCGATAATGATGGAACTTTTGCTGGACCCCAAACATCAAAGTGTATAACAACAAATGACACTAAACTTTTATTTAAACTAGGCAAATACGAAATACGATAGCTCTTGGCCAGTTCACAAATATCATAATGAAAATCCAAATGATTCAAGTCAAAGAATAGATGCGGTTGTAATTGTTTAAGATATCTAAAAGAAATATGGCCTAATTTACGATGCCATAACTAAATAGTTTCTCGAACTTTATCTGTGCTACTTGTTTGATTTGCCTGACTGAACTTCTGCTCCCCATTTTCCGTCAAACCCAAGTAATAGAGCTTGCCCCTTTTAACACCATAACCAAGAATCTTCTGAGTTAGGATGTCTTGAAAAATACAAAATGAGGGCCAAAAGGTTACAGTGCAAGCAAGAGCCAGAGTAATTTGACCAACGAACAAAAGGTTATATTCAAATGATGGAACGACTAACACAGAATCTAATGTAAGAGTGTTTGATAATACAACATGTTCTTCACCAATAATAGCTGAAGTACTACCATTAGTTGTATAGATAATGGATTGGGAGGGATGATAAGCAGATTTCAATATACTAGAATCTCTAACCATGTGGTCAGATGCACTTGTATCAATAATCCAAGTATCTTTCTTAGAAATTGTGAATGTAGTAGCCTTACCAACATTGCTTGGGTGAGTAACATTTGCTGTACGTTGTGATGGTTCTACAGCTGCTATCATGACTTTTCCTGTAACCTTCTTCCTTGGCTTCCCACCAGTTAGGATAGCCAATCTTTTCATAACACCCCTTGGCAATATGACTTGTTTCATTGTAATGAGAGAAAACAAAATTATTAGATTTTCCACTAGATTTTCTTTTGCGATTCATTGACGATCCTAACGATGATTCTTACCGAATTTGGTTTGCCACCATAGCTGCACTCTCTAAAATTGGTCGACTTCCTATGGTTTGCCTTTGTTGATATTCTCTATGAACATATGCATAAGTGGATTCCATCAAGTTTTGGATCCTTTTGTAAAATCTCTTCACAGTCCTGTTTAAATTCAAAATCAAGTCCACTTAAGAAAATATGAACACGAAGACAAGCCATATTCGAATGCAATTGAACTACTCCCTCAATAGTATCTCCTTGGGACATGGACCTATGATCAATTTCCTGAAATATAGAGACAAGTTCATTATAGTATGTTGACAAAGGTCGGCCATTTTGTTTGGTGGAAAAAGATCTCTTATTCAGTTCGAAAAGGCATGTCTCATTCGATCCATCATAGAAAATGTTGGGCCCCAAATGTTTTTTTTAGTTAAGCATGATTTAGATAATTATGAGGTTTGGATAAGTGAATTTTTGGGGAGTTATTTTTTTATTTATTATGTCTATGTTAGTGGAATTTATTTTATGGGTTCGTTGAAGTAAAGGTGGTAAATAAATGCATAAAGGGGTATTTTGGGTAGTCTACTTAAGGATAAAAGCACTAAGGCATTAAAGGAAGGGCAAGGTGGACTTTTCTCATTCATTAAGGGTAAAATGGGAAAGGAAGGGTGTTGTTTTGTGCTTGAGAAGAAGAAAAATGTGGAATAGGTGAAAGAAGTGATATATGAAAATGAAAAGGTGAGAAAGAGGGGTTTCGGTGAAGTTGAGAAAAAAATGAAGTTTTGAGCTAGGTTTCATCTTTTCGTAGTCTTAAAGAGAGAGTTTGAGGTTACTCAAGAAGGGAAAAAAGAAACAGGAAGAGAAGAACTTTCTTTAGAGCCAATAATCTCATAAATTGGTGAAGATTCAAGGTAAGGTTGATTTTTATACTTTGGATATATGGAAGGGTTTTGGTTCATGAAGTTTAAGAAATGCATGGGCTTAAGCAATCTAGAGTCAATTTTAGTGAATGTGCTTTATGGGTTCTTAAATTAAATTTCCTATTGAATGGGAATTTTGTCATTTATGAAGGAAATCAAGAAGGGGATAGAGAGAAGAAAAAAGGAGCAAGAGGAAAAACACCCTTAAGCCATTTTATTAAGGAATTCAAGGTGGGTTACTTTTTTATAATTAAGTAATGATCCATTAATGTCTCTTTCAAGAAATGGAAATAAATGATTCCAACTACTTCGAAAATGTGCATTTATTACTCTTTGGATGTTTTGAGAATGTGTTGCATATTTTGCATATGAATTTTTATATATATATGAAAATGATTTTTGAAAGGATATCAAGCTTAAGAAATTAAGTTTTTGAAATGTGCCTTTTGTGCAATATGCTTTACAAGTCTTGGAATAAATGTTATATGGGTTTGTGGTGGTCCCCTAAGTTAAGTCAAGTATACTTTGACAAAAGGCTTCTCTGCCTGCCCGCTAGTGACCTGGAGTTCCTTTATGGACTCCCATAAGTTCAAAGTTATGCAAGATCATTATGTATAAATGTATAGTACGTTCTGTTTTGGATCCACCCGAACCATTTTGATATGCTTATGTGCCTCATGATAAGTTGAAAAGAGTGATCCATACATAGTTTGCATAAATGTAAATTTTGCATTGGAAGTGATTTTATAAATGGTTTTGCTTGTTACCGATTATAAAATTGTTACCCACAGGCTTTAACCTCACCCCCCATTCTCCTCCCCCATATCCAGGTGATGAGCAAGATGTCGAGTAGTCAAGGGTCAAGGCATTACTTCGATCTTTGTTTATTTTGCATTTGAAGCAAATCTTGTAAAGCAAGGCTTTAGTTGCATTTTGAGCAAATCATGGTTCATGTATCTTTTTTATTTTGAGATTTTGAGATATTAATGTATTTGAAGCTTGAAATGCGCGCTAAAACTTTGTAAAACTCCTATCTTTTAATGCAAATGGAATATGATTGCTTTTTTGCTCATGACTCTCTCACAAGTTTGTACATTGCATTTTTTTAAAGTTTTCATAAAGGAAAAATTCGTGTTCTGACTTTACTGGAAAACTTGGATTAATCTAGGCTAATTTAGGAACATATGCCTTCTAGAAAATTGTAGATCATCTTTCTATCTTTCCAACGGTATATAGTATGAAATTTTTGGACATCGGAGTCGAAAGTTATGGTCCTTATAAAGGGAGATGCTCAGGAGTATAGATAGTATCGTCTGTGATGACGTCATATCGTCTATAAAGATGTATTGTCTGTAAAGATGTATCATCTGTGATGACGTCATATCGTCTATGATCACGTCATGTCGTCTGTAAAGATGTATCATCTGTAAAGATATATCGTCTGTGATGATGTCATATTGTCTATGATGAAGTCATATCGTCTGTAAAGATTTATCGTCTGTGATGACATCATATCATCTATGATGATGTCATATCTTCTATAGTTGACTTTTTACTTCTTCTGTTGTTGATCGAAACTTCTCCTTCTGTGTTCTATCGTCTGCTCCATTTTTGACCCTTCAGATGATAGAATTTATCTTTAAGATCTTCATGAAAATTGTAGATCTTAAAGTCTTCTTTCAAACTATCTAAAGAACACCTTAATCCAATATTTATAGGGAAAGTTATGGAAATTTTCCCAATTTGTCTACCTTTTCATTTGGTTTCATCTAATCCTATCGTCTGCTCCATTTTTACCCCTTTAGATGATAGAATTTGTCTTCATGATCTTCATGAAAGTTGTAGATCTCGAAGTCTTCTTTTAAAACATTCAAATATGATCTTAATCTGATATACCTAATGACATTTATGCTAATTGTCCCATGACAGGTGCAATATGATTGAGGTCTGTTTGATTCTTTCAGCCATAACTTTGTTATGGAATCTCCAAATGAGATGATTCTTATCTCTAAATAAACTAGAGACATAGAGCCACAATTTTCTGAGTAATTCAAATTGAAATTCCAATTTGAGGTTTCCTAAAATCTGTTTGGAAATAGGATAAGTAAGTTGTTTTGAGGTTTGTCCTAGTGTGGGTATGAATCCTATGTCCCACAGGAGGGGGGGACACATTCTGCTCTGGATCCTGAGGCACCTAGTATGCAACATAAGGTGCCTCCATCACCTCCTCCACCTATGCCTACTATGGACTTGTGGTTCTTTCAAGCCTTTGCTCAATCTTTCACTTATGTCATGGGCCAAGGGTCACAAGTTCCAGTGCCAGTTCCTGTGGAGAAGAGTGGGCAGTATGATAAGCTCCGCAAGTATGGAGCTATAGATTTTAATGGAACGAGAGGGTTTTGATTCAGATGAAGTGCTCCGATGAAGAGAAACTAGATTATGCAATTAGCTTGCTGCAAGAGGATGCACTTCATTAGTGGGAATCAGTGCCCCACAGTCTAGATATGCCTCTAGTGTTGTCATGGAGAGACTTTTTGGAAGCTTTCAGGAGGAAATACTTCTCGAGGTTCTATATCTAAGAGAAGGCTAGGGAGTTCCTAAATCTCACACAGAGGGACATGAGTGTGAGTAAATACGAGCTGAAGTTCACCCAACTGTCACAGTATGCGGCCAACATTATTGCTAATGAGGAGGATAAGTGCTGTAAGTTTGAGGGAGGAATGCATTTGGGGAATAAGGAGAAAGTCTTAATCCACAATTTCTATGACTACCAGCAACTGGTAGATGCTACACTCCAGGCTGAGAAACTAGAGAATATAAAGAATGAAGTGAGCAAGAAGAGGAAGAACAGGGAGCAGTCTTCTAAGAAGGGAATGAGTGCTCCAATGCCTAAGAGGAGTATAAGAAATTACCATACTCAGAGTGAAGTGGGAAGCAGTGGCCCTACCAAGAATAAGCAGGAAAGGGTAGTCTCAGGGTAAGCCTCAAGTGTGGGAGGCACTGGAAGGACGGGGAGGAGAAGATACACAAACCCTCAATGTGAGCATTGTGGGAAGCTTCATAAAGAAGAGTGCTTTAAGTTACTTGGAGTATGTTTCTGATGCAGAGAGAAGGGACAAATGATCAGGGATTGTCCCCAAGCAAAAAAACAAGAGGGGTCGTAATTGTAAGCCCCCAAGAGAGCAGAAATAATGGGGACCAGGCCAGTCACTGAGGTGGGTAGTTTTGGAGCTGTAAAGAAGGCTATTCCTCCAGGAAGGCCAAGGGGTCAGGCTTAGGCAAGGGTGCTCATCATAGCCAGAGAGGAAGCTGCAGCCACACCTAAAGTTGTCATAAGTATGGCGCACTTATTCAATTTTACAATATATGTGTTGATTGATTCTGGCTCTACGCATTCATTTGTTTCTGCAAGCATGCCATTACATGATATTGATTTGAGGCCTTTGTGTATTCCTTTAATTGTTAGTACTCCTCTAGGGAGGAATGTGATTATAATTCAAGTGTATAGGGACTGTGAGCTTTTCATCGAGGGAGCTAAATTGGTAGTGGATTTGCTACCATTGGAGTTAAAGGGGCTAGATGTCATCCTAGGAATGGATGTTATGGAGAAGTATCATGTGAAGACGGATTGTGGCCTTAAGGAGGTAGAATTTGATTTGGGCAACGGTGAGAGGGTGATTTTCAGAGGGGACAGGAAAACACCATCACTAAGAATTATTTCATCTTTGATGGCTGACAGGATGATGAAAAAGGAGAGTGAAGCCTTTTTGGCATATGTTGTGGACACTGATGTGAATGAAGGGAGGTTATAGGATCTTTCAATTATGAGGGAATTTCCAAACGTGTTTCCAAAAGAATTACCTGGTTTGCCATCGATGAGGGAAATCGAGTTTTCCATCGACTTGATTCCCAAAACTGCACCCATTTCTATAGCACCCTATAAAATGGCTCCAATGGAGCTGAAGAAGCTTAAGGAACAGTTGCAAGAATTGCTAGAGAAGGGGTACATAAGGACGAGTTCGTCACCCTAAGGAGCGTCAGTTCTGTTTGTTAAGAAGAAGGATAGAACATGGCCCATGTGCATTGATTATCGGAGACTCAACAAGGTGACTATTAAGAACAAGTATCCTCTGCCTCAGATTGATGATCTGTTTGGTCAGCTGTAGGGAGCAAGGGTCTTCTCCAAGATTGATCTCAGGTCAGGATATCATCAGCTCAGAATCAAGGAGTCTGATGTAAACAAGACAGTCTTCAGGACATGGTATGGACATTATGAGTTTTTAGTCATGCCATTTAGGTTGACCAATTCCCTAGCTGCTTTCATGGATCTTATGAATAGGGTCTTCAAGAAGTATCTAGATCAATTTGTCATAGTGTTTATCGATGACATTCTGGTGTATTCTAAGAGTGAAGAAGAAAATGAGGATCATCTCAGAATAGTATTGCGAACACTGAGGGAGAAGGAGCTTTATGCTAAGTTCAGCAAGTGTTAGTTTTGGCTTCATAAGGTAGTATTCCTTGGACATGTGATTTCGAAGAATGGAGTACATGTTGATCCGAGGAAGGTTGAAGCTGTGGTGAATTGACATGCACCCAAGACAATGAAAGAGGTGAGGAGTTTTCTAGGTATGGCAGGTTATTATAGAAGATTTGTTGAAGGATTTTCTATGATAGCTACGCCGATAACCAAGTTATTGAGGAAGAATAAGAAATTTATCTAAAGTGAGGAATGTCAGAAAAGGTTTGAGGAGCTTAAGTACAGATGACAAGTGCTCTAGTTTGGATTTTTCCTACTGGAGATAAGGGTTATACAGTATACAGTGATGCCTCAAGAAAGGGCCTAGGATGTGTATTGATGTAGGGACATAAGGTGATAGCTTATGCTTCACAGCAACTGAAGCCTTATGAGTTAAATAACCCAACTCATGATCTAGAATTAGCAGCAGCAATCTTTGCCTTGAAAATTTAGAGACATTATTTGTATGGAGTTCAGACGAGGATCTTTACTGATCATAAGAGTCTCAAGTACTTACTGAGCAAGAAAGAGTTAAATTTAAGACAGAGAAGGTAGATTGAGCTGATTATGGATTATGATTTATTGATTGAGTACCATCCAGGGAAGGCGAATGTGGTAGCGGATGCCTTGAGCAGGAAATCCTCTATAGCTCATATTCAAATAGTTTATTTGCCACTATTGGAAGAGATGGTTAAGCTTAGGATAAGTTTGAAACAGGAGGAACCTGAATATATTGTTGTTACTTTCAGAGTGAGACCGATACTCAGAGAGAAGGTTAGGGAATTACAAGCATAAGATACAGAATTGAGCAAGCTTCGAGAAGAAATTCAGAATAACAGGAAATTTGAAGGGGTAATGAGAGATGATGGATTTATGGTTGTAGGGAACACATTTTGCATCCTAAATGTCAAGGAAGTAAAGGATGAAATACTGGATGAGGCACACAATGCGCCTTATGCCATGCACCCAGGTAGCACCAGGATCTACAGAGATCTGAGAGAGCATTTCTGTTGGAAAGGCATGAAAAGGGATGTAGCAGAGTATGCAAGTAAGTGTCTAGTATGTCAGTAAATCAAGGTTGAACACCAGGCACCTCCAGGAAAGTTAAGGCCATTGTCCATTCCTGAATGGAAATGGCAACAGGTAACTATGAATTTTCTGATGGGTTTGTCCAAGATCAGTAGGAAGCATGATGCCATATGGGTTATTATTGATCGGTTGACGAAGTTAGCCCATTTTATGGCAATCAAACAGATTGATTCCCAGCATGTGCTAGCAAAGAAGTATATTGATGAGATAGTAAGATTACATGGGATTCCATATTCCGTAGTTTCTGACAGGGATCTTTGATTCACTTCAAGATTCTGGGGAAGCTTGCAAGAAGCTTTAAGAACCAGGTTAAATTTTAGCACCGCTTTTCACCCCCAGACAGATGGTCAATCTAAAAGGATCATTTAGACACTTGGGGAATGCTCAGGGCATGTGTGATGGACTTCAAAGGAGCTTGGGATGAGCATTTGCCATTGGTCAAATTTACTTACAATAATTCATACCATTAGAGATTCAGATGGCTCCTTATGAAGTGCTGTATGGAACGAGATGTAGAACTCTGATATGTTGGGATGAGGAAGGAGAAAGGAAGATGATCAAAGCAGAGTTACTCTAGATGACAGTTAATAAGGTTAATCTGGTTAAGCAATGACTTAAAGCAGCACAGGATAGAATGAAAAGTTATACTGATGCACATCGAAAGAAGATGGAGTACGAAGTCGGTGAGAAGGTTTTTCTTAAGACGACTCCTTGGAAAGGAGTCGTAAGGTTTGACAAGAAGGGCAAGTTGAGTACGAGATATGTGGGTCCCTTTGAAATTTTTGAGAGGATTGGACCGCTAGCCTACAGGTTGGCATTGCCACCGAAATTGTCATAAATACATTACGTATTTTATGTGTCCATGCTGAAGAGGTATAGATCGAATCCCACCCACATCATTCAGATCGTTGAGGTTCAATTGAGTGATGATCTGAGTTATGAGGAGATTCCAGTGGAGATCTTGGAAACCAAGGAAAAGGTCCTTAGGAACAAGACAGTT
>JAOQMP010078355.1:0-18836 GCA_027563575.1 Erythroxylum pedicellare | reverse complement strand
AAATTTCGTATAATAAAATTAATAATAATAATAAATATAATAGGAATAATAATAACTAGAAAATTCATAAAATAATTAATAATAATAATAATAAGATAATAATTTCATATAATAAGATAATAATAATAATAATAAGTTTTTCAAATTTTCTTATAATAATAATAATAATAATAATAATAACAACAACAATAATGAGTTTAATAATATAATTAAGAATAAAAAAATTACTTATGTGAGGGAAGTGGTATTGCTGTCAATAGCTTGTGTTTTAGTTTGGAGACGGAGATGAGAAATTTCTGTACGACAGTCATGGGAAATACAAAAAATTTCTGTCTCCGTGCTCCGGAAATAGGACAAAAATAGGTGGAGACAGCAAACAAACGCTACGGGATATGGGACTTTTGCGTCTCCGTCTACTATCCCCACCCATGAGACAGTAACCAAACACTACCTTAATCCGCTGATAAAAATCGCTACCTCTTGTTCATTTGTCAGCACCCTAGCATGTACCAGAATTCACTCAAACTGTGTTTGGTATTCACGCAATGAGCCCTTTTTTAATTTGCAAAGATTTGCATATGCCTAGATCCCAAACCGCTTCACCAATCCTTCTTTGATATTTGACCATGTCAAGTCATGGTGAAGGGCCTTTTGACGCTGCACCCATAACTATGCCTCGCCATCCATGTGATAAATGGCCGATCGAGTTTGTTCATTGCCAACAATATTTTGAAATCAAAAAAATTTTCTACTCAGATAATCCATAGCGTAGGATCCTCCGTATCATCATATCCTGGAAATTCCAATCGGGTCGCCTTTGAAGCAATGCCTCCTTAGAAAGCAATTTCACTGTTCCCATTGTTGAATTCTTCTCCTTCGGAGTTCCTCCTCGCCAAACAAGCCATTGAGACTTCTTCTCGGTTTTGAAGAGCAAGGAGCACTTTGACCATCTACGCGATTTAAGCTCTGATTCATATTTTCCTTCTGTTGTTCTAGGCGGTGAAGACATTGATCTGCATCTTCGACCATGGTTGGCTCTAATACCAAATTGTTAAGTGCCTGGATCGCTCCATGGCCTCGTCTCCAAATAGTCTTAATTCAACCAAATAAAATAATAAATATTTAACTAAATAACAGCTCCTCCTCTATCGGAACATAACAACTCCTAATACATTAGAACACTGCTAATAGGTAGAGATAATCGGGGATAGATATGGTACAGGTAACAAGGTATAATTTAAAATGAATCAGCAATGTGTTGGTCAAATATGATTTTAAATATTAATTTAGGATTCTTACAATTATGATTCCTTCGTTCTCTTGGGTGCATGCTTTGGTACTCTTTTTCCTGAACAGATTAACAGTTTGAATTAACAACCATAGAAAAAGTCACACATTAAATCCTTTGGCTAAGGTTTGTCACTCATCCACAATTACTAATTTGCCTTTTCAAATTATTGCACCTTTAGTTACGTCCTTTCATTTTAGTATTATACATTCCGAAAATCATTACTTACGAAACAACAAATTAAATATAAGATAATATCATATAATTCTTTATTAAATATGTTATAAAAATATTAAATTATAATTAATTTAATTTTTAGAGTAACCTTACCAAATGTAATTTGACCATATAATAAACCTAAAACAACAATCTTTATTTACAAGGATAAAATTTAAACTTATTAAATTAGATATAATTGTTATTTACAATACAACTAAAATGGCAACTTCTTTATTCCAAGCTCTTTCATTTGTTAATATTTCTTTATCAACTTGATTTTTCCTTCCATAACTTTAACCGTATCTTCATTCAAATACATGATTTCTAGCATTCACCTTCACAAAGACTTCATACAGCATTCTGACGTTATAGATTTGGTGAACACTTTAACGTACAGACGCAGACTGTGGCGCGGCAATTGACAAAGCAGATAATAAAGAAGAACCCAGATCTGCTTCCAATCAGGCCATTACATGATGATCGTTTCCTTGTCATCCCCATAGGAACTGGCTCCAACAAGAATGCAACGAAGTGAGGGTTAATAAACTGCTAATATTAACAAGGATCCTCTCTAATCTAATGTCATAGCCAAGCTAGCGCAGACATGATAGATTACCACAATTGTGTGGGTTTTGAAGTCGTTAAAGTCAACAATTGTGGCTGCAATTGTTAATAGTCGACAATTGTTGGCTAGTAGGTATCGAATTGCTACTCCTGACTTTTTATAAGCAGGAGTGCCTATCATGTGAAGTAGCATGAAGAGAAGAGCAGCAACTAGAAGAGAAAAAGAGAGAGTGAGGTGAGAGAGAAAAGAGAGAAAAAGAGATACTAAAAAGTATTATGTGTATTTTTTAGTTTAGTTTTTCCTTGTAATTCTCCAGTTTTTCTCAGTAGTAAAAGTTTTATATCATTGCCTGTGATTTTTACCCTAATTTGGAAGTTTTTCACGTAAAATCTGTATTTTTATTGCTATTTTCTTTGTTCTATTTAGCTGCGAACCTACTCTAATCTGATCGATTTTCACTATAAGTGGTATCAGAGCGAGGTCAAAAAATTACGACGAATTTTTTAGTATAATCTATTCGGAGTTTCGGTGAGCACAACAAAAGTTAGTAAATAGTAACCAAAAGGTGACAACTGTTCATTTAATTAATTTTGCATTCAACTGTGCAGTTACTGTAATTCACGTATACAGTATTATTCATATGTATGGTACTATTCATATATATAGTAGTATTCACGTGTACGGTACTATTCATACATACGGGTACTATTCACGTGAAATAGTGGAAGCTAAATTCTGCTCATAATAGAAGCAATGGTAGCAAAATTTGAGATTGAGAAGTTCAATGGGAGTAATTTCTCATTGTAAAGATAAAGGCAATCTTGAGGAAAGATAATTGTCTAGCGGCTATTCGTGAGCGGACAGCTGGAGTCATAGATGAAAAATGGAACGAGATGGATGGGAATGTTGTAGCTAATCTTCACCTAACTTTAGCTAATGAAGTATTATCCAACATAGAGGAAAAGAAGACTGCGAAGGAAATATGAGATCACCTCACAAAATTATACGAGGCCAAATCACTCCACAACAAACTGAATAGGAAATTATATACTTTATGCATTACGGAATCCACTTTGGTGACAGAGCACCTAAATACTTTAAATACTCTATTTTCCCAACTCACATCATTGGGGCACACAATAGAGATAAGTGAACTTGCGGATCTTCTACTCCAAAGTCTACTAGATTCGTATGATCAACTTATCATCAATTTAACAAACAATATAGACACTCTAGTTTTCGACAATATTGCAGCTGCTATTCTGGAAGAAGAGAGTCGGCACAAAAGTAACGAAGATAGGTTGGAAAATTAGCAATAAGCGGAGGCCTTGGCGGTGACGAAAGGAAGATTAATGGAACGTGGCCTAAGTAGGAATCATAGTCATGGTAGATCAAATTCAGGAGTAAGAAGAATTTCAAATGCTACAATTGTGGCAAGAAAGGGCACCTGAAGAAGGATTCTTAGAATCTGAATAAGAAAGATTCTATTCCTCAAGGAAATGCGACAAACGCTCTAGATGATGGAGGTGCAATGGTCTATAAAGCAGTAATGACTATTAGAGGTAAGGGAAAATTTGTTGATGTATGGCTTATCGATTCAGCAGCTACTTTTCATATGACCTCTTGAAGAGAATGGTTCCATCAGTATGAATCTGTCTCTGAGAGATTTGTGTATAGCTGTAATGATCAAGCTCTAAAGATCATTACTATCGACACCATCAAGCTAAAACTGTATAATGGGACAACTCAGACTATTAAAAAAGTGCGACATGTGGATGGCCTAAAAAAGAATTTGTTGTCTGTAGGACAACTGGATAATCTCGGTTTCATATTTGACATTCAAAACAAGATCATGAAAGTGATTAAAGGAACACTAGTATTTATGAAAGCAGAGAAGATTATTGTAAATTTGTACATGTTGAAGGAGTAACTTTGTAAGAAGGAGAAGCATCCGTTGCGGTGACTAGTCGACACCACAAATCTGCAATGATGTGGCACAAGAAGCTTGAACATATGTCAGAACAAGTAATAAAGATACTTACAGAGAAGAATTTACTTCCAAGTCTCACAAAGGTATCACTAACCTTCTGTGAGCATTGCATTCTGAGTAAGCAACATCGATTGAAGTTCAACACATCAAAGTTTACAAGCAAAGAAATTCTAGAATTGATTCACTCTGTCGTATGGCAAGCACCGGTTACATCCCTAAGAGGAGAAAATTTCTTTGTATCATTCATTGATAATTATTCGAGGAGATGTTGGGTGTTTCCTATCAAGAGGAAGGTAGATGTGTTTCCAACTTTCAAATTTTACAAAGCACGGGTGGAACTCGAATCTGATAAGAAGATTAAGTGTTTGCGCTTAAATATTGGAGGCAAAAATACTGGGAAAGAATTTGATGAATTCTGCAAGCAAGAAGGCATCAAAAGGCAGTTCACTACGACATACACTCCTCAATAAAATGGAGTAGCAAAGCAAATGAATAGAACTCTGTTGGAAAGAACAAGAGTGATGTTGAGAACTGCAAGCTTAGATAAGAAATTATGGACAAAAGCAGTCAATACCACCTGTTATGTGGTGAATCGAGCTCCATCAACTGCAATTGAGTTGAAGATACCAATGGAGATGTGGACTGATAAACTAGTGAATTATTCCAACCTTCCTATATTTAGAAGTCCAGCCTATGTGATGTTCAATGCCCAAGAAACTACAAAGTTAGATCCAAAATCTAGAAGATGCATTTTCTTAGGGTATGCTGAAGGTGTGAAGGGGTATCGTCTGTGGGAGCCTACGACCCACAATATTGTTATCAGCAGGGATGTTATCTTCATAAAAGATAAGGATCAAGAGCAAGCAGAAATGTTGGCACTGTATAAGAGAATCCAAAAACTACAACAGTACAAGTGGATAGAGAAGTTGATCAAAATGATTCTTTTAAAGTTGCACCAGAGCACAAGGAGAAAGAACCAGCTAAATATGATATTCCAGATACTCAGAGACCAACTCGCATAAGAAGAGCACCGAGATGGCACTCAGATTATATTATAGAGAGCAATATTGCATACTATCTTTTAACTGAAGACGGAGAGCCATCAACTCTTCAAGAAGCAATGAATAGTTTAAATGCATCTCAGTGGATGGCAGCAATGCTGGAAGAAATTGAAGCTCTGCATAAGAATAAGATATGGGAGTTGGTATCACTACCACCAAAAAGAAAGTCTATTAGTAATAAATGGGTTTACAAGATCAAGCGAAGTGGTGACGATCAAGTAGAGCAATATCGTGCTAGATTGGTGGTAAAAGGATATGCTTAGAAAGAAGGTATTGATTTTAATGAAATATTTTCTCCTGTAGTTCGACTCACTACAGTTCGAGTAGTTCTGGTAATGTGTGCTATATTTGGTTTGCATCTTGAGCAGTTAGATGTGAAAACTGCATTTCTTCATAGAGATCTTAAAGAAAAAATTTATATGCTCCAACCAAAAGGTTTTGAAGGAAAAGAGAAAGAGAACTTGGTTTGAATGTTGAACAAATTGCTATATGGTTTAAAGCAGGTGCTGAGGTGTTAGTATAAGAGATTTGATTCCTTCATCATGAGCCTTGGATACAGCAGACTGAATACAGATCCTTGTGCATATTTCAAGAGGTTTGAGAAAAATAAGTTTATAGTCTTGTTGTTGTATGTAGATGCATGTTGGAAGTAGGCCCCAATAATGATCGTATCAAAGAATTGAAGGCACAATTGGCTAGGGAATTTGAAGTGAAGGACTTGGGACCAGCAAATAAGATTCTAGGGATGTAAATTCACCGAGATAGAAATAATAGGAAGATTTGGCTTTTTCAGAAGAATTATTTGAAGCAGATCTTGCAGCGATTCAACATGTAAGATTGTAAGTCAATTTATATCCCTCTTCCTATTAATTTCAAGTTATCCTTAAGTATGAGTCCTAACAATGAAGAAGAGATGATGGAGATGTCTCGAGTACCGTATGCATCAGCAGTGGGGAGCCTCATGTTCTCTATAATTTGTACAAGACCACACCTTGCACATGTTGTGGGAGTAGTTAGTAGATACATGGCGAATCCTGGTCGAGAGCATTGGAATACTGTTAAGAGGATTCTCAGATATATCAAAGGAACCTCAGATATTGCATTATGATATGGAGCATCAAATTTTACTGTCAAAGGATATGTTAATGTTGATTATGCAGGTGATCTTGATAAAAGTAAATACATTACAGGATATGTGTCTACACTAGCTAAAGGAGCTGTGAGCTGGGTTTTAAAACTGCAGCCAGTTGTAGCTATGTCAACAACAGAAGTAGAAAATGTAGCAGCTATATAAGCTAGTAAAGAAGCAGTGTGGTTGAAGATGTTGTTGGAAGAACTTGGGAATAAACAAGAGCATATTGCTCTGTATTGTGACAGTTAGAGTGCTTTACATTTTGCCAAGAATCTAGCATTTCATTCAAAGACAAAACACATCCGAGTTTAATATCACTTCGTTCGTGAGAAAGTGGAAGAATGAATGGTGGACATACAGAAAATTCATACAATGGATAACCTGGCAGATTTTATAACAAAAACAATAAATGGTGACAAGTTTATATGGTGTTGATCCTCGTGCGGCCTAACAAAGACGTAAGCAACATGATCTGGCAAGGTAAAAAGAATAGTGTGAAGATCTTGTTGACATTCAATCAAATCTTCAAGTGGGAAATTGTCAACAATTGTGGCCGCAATTGTTAACAATCAACAATTATTGGCCGTCAACAATTGTTAGCTGGTAGGAACCAAACACATCCAAGACACTCCTTCTTATAAAAAGGCAAGAGTAGCATGAAGAGAAGAGTAGCAAGTAGAAGAGAAAAAGAGAGTGAGGTGAGAGAGAAGAGAGAAAAAAAGAGACCAAAAAATATTCCGTGTATTTTTTAGTCTGGATTTTCTTTGTAATTCTCCAGTTTCTCTCAAAAGTAAATGTCGTCTATCCTTTCCCGTGGTTTTTACCCTAATTTGGGGGTTTTCCACTCAAAATCTATGTGTTCATTACTATTTCCTCAGTCCTATTTAGCTGTGAACCTGCTCTAATCTAGTCGATTTTCACTACAGTTAATACCGTAACAACTACCTCCGAACAAACGTAAGCTCCAGTATCTTAAACTATCAATACATACACGAATAAGGTACACAAAATATTTGATAAAACTACTTGTAAAAGTTTTAGCAGCATTATGTAAACGAGTGTTTTCTTAGCCATGAAAGTCAGAATGACCAACTACAGCGGTATCAATCATCTACTGATTTGCCTAAAAAAGACAACCTGAAAAGTCTAGCCAAAGTTGGAGAGACATTATTAAAGAAATCAGTTTCATACATGAATTTAGAAACTGGCAGATATCCTATTGGAAATATGATTCAAAATCTGTTATATCTTCTTAAGAATAGTTATATTATTAGTTAAAAGTTTGGAGTTAATTTTTTATATTTAGTCAATGAAAGTAACAATTGGTATCTATTTTTCTGTATTATAGTTATTTGTAATCATATAAAATTCTCCTATTTTTTGCAATTATAATTTACATTAATTCCTCATTTAAATCAACACCGTGGTATAAAAATGTTAAAAGAATATAATGAAATAGAGCATATACAAGAAAAGAAAGACACTTCAAAAGATAATTTATTCAATAAAAAGATGCTATCTTTGCAACTTTACAACTCCAAGTGATTCTCAATCACATTCCCACTAGAGCCACAATGCTACAAAGTAAGACCACAAATAAATAGATAACTTGATAAATAGTTTTTAAAATAACAATTAAAAGACTAATTTAATCTCAACAATTAAATAGAAACTTCGAATCAATATCTAACACTTTCCCTTGATTCAAAACTACAAACACCAAGACAAGATGTAAAGTAATTAAGCTTTGTTTTACAAGTGCTTTGGTGAGAACATTTGCAACTTATTCTTCAATGTTGCAGTACTTCTACATGATCAATCTATTTGCTATCAAGTTGTAGATGAAGTGATGTCGTATATTTATATGTTTTGCTCTTCTATAAAACACTAGATTTTTAGTCATTGCTTTTGCTAATAAATTGTCATAAAATATTTAAGCCCCGTTTTGCCCTTGATGAAAATCATTAAGCAATTTTGGTAGCCACAATGCTTGATATGCTAAAGTTGTTGAAACATATTATGCTTCCAGATGATTATAGTTTAATAATTGAAATTTTAAAAAACTCCAGGCGATAGCTACAGAGCTAAAAGTAAAGAAATTTATAGACTTTTTTTCATCTAATAAACTTGTCCAATTACCATTTTAAAAACCACATAAAAAGAAATTACAGTTGTATAACACAAAATTCCCTTAGCTGCTTCAAGATGATGCTTTATGTGGTTATGCATAAATCTCTAAATGAATCCAATACCAAAGACTATATTAGGATGAGTTTGGGTCAAATAGATTAGGCCTATAATTAAGTTACAAAGATAGCTGACATCTAATTTCTTAGTAATACCAACCAACTGTAACTTCTCATTCACATTCATAGTAGTGCAACCACTTTAAAGTTAAACATATTAAATCGTTTAAGAAGGTCAACAACATGTCTCCTTTGTAAAATGAAGATTCCATCTCCTCCTTGCTTTACTTCAATTCCAAGAAAATGGTGAAGTAGACCTAAGTCTGTCATTCAAACTTATTCTTCATGCAAGATTGAAATTCACACATAACAGATATGGAGGAACCCATATATATCATATCATCAACATACAAGCAATCAACTAAAAAAATTATGGTGATTCCTTTTAACATAAAAAGTAGGTTTATTCTTAGTTTTTAATCCCATTTTCTTTTAAATATGAGTTTATCTTGTAATACCATGCTCGTACTATTTGTTTGATCTTATAAGGTGCTTTCTTTTAACTTGTATACCTACTTTTTTGCTCCTTTCACCATAAAACCATCTGATTGGCCCATGCATACTTCTCCTTCCAAGTTACCATCAAGATAAGTCGAATTGACCTCAAATTGATAAACCTCCCACCTTACTTTTGTTGCCAAAGCCATTATAGTTCTCATCTTATCAAAATCAACAACCAGAAAAAATGTTTCTTCAAAGTCAATACCTTATTGTTGTGAATATCCATTTGTTACCAATCTAACATTTCTACATAGTCCTATCAATATCGTGCTTTATCTTAAACACCTATATCAAGCCAATAATATTCTTGCCTTCTGGTAAATCCATCAAATCCCATATTTCATTTTTTAATTGATGTCATCTCACCTTCCATTGGATCCCTCCATTCTTTTCTTTCTAAAGCCTCTCTAAAGTAAGTTGGATCTACATCAAGCAAAGCAAAAGTACAAGTTTCATAAATTTCTGTAAGTGATCTAAACTTCCGTATAAAATTCCTATATGAATCTTCAAAATTAGGTGTTATCATTATTAAAATACTCCTAAATTGTTAAATTTTTTAGATAAAAATTCTCCACCTTTGATTATATAAAGAACCTTAATTTTATTACCACTTTGATTTTTTACCAAAGTCCTTGAATTTTTAAAGTTTTCAAAAGTTTATTATTTAAACTTTAGAAAGTATACCAAAATTAGATGACTATATCAATCAGTAAATAGTAAAAAAAATATGATTACCACCAAGTGATTCTGTATGCATAGGACCACACAAATGTGCATGTATAAGCTTAAGACAACTAGATGCAGTCTAAGACTTCACTATAATAAAGGATCTTTTATGTTGTTTGCCATACATATAACATTCATAGAGATTATCAATAGATACTAATTTAGGTAAACCAACCATTATCTCATTTTGACTCAACAATCTTAATTTAGTTGCACTTAAGTGTCTATAACGCAAATGTCATAACTTAGATTCTTCATCTTTGTTTTGACTATCAGTTATAGTATATAGGGGTGGCAATGGGTTAAGCTTTCGCCTTGGGTCTGGTCTTGGCCTTATCAGGCCCGAGACAGTTGAACCCAAGCTTGAGTAACTTAAAGCATGACTCTACCCGACTTAGCCCTTTTTAATTTTTTAAATTAAAAAATAGAAAATGACATTATTTTCCTTGTAACTATTGGACCTCAGGCTAGGGTAGCTTAAGACCTGGTCAAGGCCAGATTGGGTTAAGTTGAGCTCTCTAAGACTTCACTATAACAAAGGATCTTCGATGTTGTTTACCATACATTCAACCTTCAAAGACATTATCAATAGACTCTAATTTAGTTTAACTAATCATCATGTCATTTTGACTCAATAATCTTAATGCAGTCATACTTAAGTTTCTATAACACAAACATCATAACTTAGATACTTCATCTTTGTTTTGATCATCGACTAAAGCATGTTCAATATTCAAAGTTTCAAAAGGAATTTGTTTGGTGTTATACAAATATTGATTAAGGCATGATCTATCTTTTTTCTCTTAATAATACACATACCATTATCAAATAAGATAGAGAATCACTATCAAGCAATTGTCTAACACTCAGTAAGTTATATGCCAAACTAGGGGCAAATAAAACATTTTTGAACAAGTTTTGTTCTACCTTAACTAGTATAGAAAGCAATACAACCTTCGCCTTCTACTTGTATTTGCTTGTTATGACCAAGTCAAATCTACTTCTTTCTAGTTTCATCCAATTCCTTAAAATTTGATATGTCTCTAGTTATATGATGAGAGCACTAACTATCTATGAACCATACACTTGTTTTTCTTTTGACATTAACACAAAGAGTTATGCTCTCCTCTCCATGCTTTATGTCCAAATTTGTGACAATGATAGTACTGTACTCCGCTTCTATTAATACCATATTTGTATTGACTTATACCCTTACCATGTTCTTTGCCTTGAGACCTACCTCTGCCATATCCTTATGATCCTTGCTGCAATCGCTCTCCATTTTAAATCAGTAAGTTGTCCTTTACTTAAAAAGACTTTTTTTCCTTTATTTATAATAACTTATTAATTCTTGGCTTATAAGCTTGGAAAAAACCTATTAATTAATCAAATGAAAATATGGTTAAATATTTTGACTCTTCAATTGCAGTTATAATATGATCAAACTTTGGGGTAGACTCCTTCACAACAACTTGTTTATCACGAACATCTTCTCTATATGACCTCATTTGATTCACAATTCTTGTAACTCTTGATAAATACTCTTGCACCAAATCATTATTTTTTTATGAACAACGTTTCAAATCTCGACGAAAAGTTTATAATTTCACAGTAATTACTATTGGCATATCATTCAATCCCTTCTTCAAAGTATCATAAGCCTTATTTGAAATGCTAGTTGCAACAATACAGGAAAAAAAATTGTCTCGTTTAGTGCTAGATGAATATTGAAAAAGGCTTTGGCATCCCTCTTCTTGGTTTCCCGTAATCACTCGTTCTCATTTGGATCAGGATCTATATTATCAATAAACCCATATTCAATCGAGTCTTATAAGTCTTATAACTTGAACATCGATTTCATTATGATACTTTAAAACTCATTGCCTCCATTGAAAATGAGTATGGATGGTAATGAAGAAGGCAAAATCCCAATTGTTGCTAACATCATTACTAAGCATTCACATCTTTCCAATTGCTCAATAAGAGACCGAAGCGGCTTTAATACCATGAATGTTGGAAAAATATAGTGAAATAAAGCATGTGCAAGAAAGAAATGATGCTTTAAAGGATAATTTATTCAATGAAAAGGCATTGGCTTTATAGGTTTACAAACTCCAAATGATTCTCAACCATATTTGCAATAAAGCCACAATGTTATATAATAAGACCACAAATAAAGAGATAACATGATAAGTAAGAATACTTTTTTAACATAACAATTAAAAGACTATTTTAACCCCATCAATAAAGAAATATTTTGAACAAATATCTAGAAAACAATGGTTGCTTTCATTTTTCAATATTTCTTTATAGAAAACAATGATAATATTGTGAAAATAAGCCAACCATTCATACTAATTTTTTTAAAAGACAACTATAAGCTCTGGAGTATTAAAATGAAGGTATTTGACTGGTTATTTGCAATAGCCACTATTAAGTTATAGACACTCAATTGTGAATTTCAAAACTTACATATGAAGAATTGAGAATTAGTATAAGAATTTTTTTAAAAAATTAATAGCAATGGTCAACCAAATGAGATCCTATAAAGAAGATGTCTAGTAGAAAATTGTTGGAACAAAGGTACTAAGGAGTATAACTCCTAAATTTGACCATACTGTTGCAGCTACTGAGGAATCGAAAAATTTATTTGCTTATTCTTTTAGTGAGTTAATGTGTTGCTTATAATCTTATAAAGATACATTTAACATAATAAAAGAGAAGAATAAATAGAAACTAAAAGAGAAGGCTCAAAGGAGCAAGATAGAGTTGTAGTTGAGTAAGAGTAAGAGGTAGATTTCAGGGGCAAGGACACGATAGAGATTAATTCGAGGATGGTTTGATGGACAAGACAAATAAAGACATCCTTCCAATTAGCAAAATGACAATAGGAGTAGTGTTCATGTTCATCACTGTAAAAAGTACAAGCATATGTAAGCTAATAATTGGTTTAAAGGCAAACATGCAAATTTTATAGAAGAACTTAATAAAGGAAGTAATTTATCCCATATCATGACATAATTTATGCATAATCTAATGTGTGACTTGTAAATAGTATTTATTATAATCATATGACAGATAAGAAGGGAAATCTTTAAAAAACTAATGAGACTTAAAAGAAGGAAATCAAACTAGGAGATGATTAATAAATTCAGTTCAAAAGGGAAAGGAAATGTAGTTACCAAAATTAGCTAAGGTAAAACAAAGCTTTATATTATGTTTAATTTATTCCTGGTCTAGTGTATAGTTTGCTAAGTGTTGAATAACTAATGGCTAGTGAATACTTAATTATATTTGATAATGGAGAATGTTTCATTAAGGATAAACATTTAAGACAAATGATTGTAAATGTCTTAGTGACTAAGAATAAAATTTACAATTTGAAGTCACTACCATGTACTATTTTGCCTTAGTTACTAGAGAGCAAAATGAGCCCAAGTTGTGGAATCTTTGATATGGAAACTTGAATGTGAAATCACTACAACTAATATAAAGTAAAGGTAGGTTCACAGATTACCAAAACCTCAAACACTTGATACATATGAAGTATGGACTTATAACAAACAAAGTAGGAAGTCATTTCCTATTGGAAAGGCATGGAGAACCAAAGTACGTTTTGAACTAGTTTATTCAAAGTTATATGATCAAATAAACATGAAGTCATTAGGAGGAAGATTTTACTATTTTCTTCTATCCATGGATGACTTCAGTAGAATGAGTTAGACATGTTTCCTAAAATCCAAATTAGAAGCATTCGAGATTGTTAACAAATTTAAAGCATTGGTTAATAAGAAAAGCAGTACAAGCAAAAAACAACTTCACATAGACTAAGGCAATGAATTTCTTTTAAAAGAATTCAATCATTTTTTTCCAACAAATGGGATTCAACAAGAGCTAACAACAATATATATTTCAAAGAAAAATGGAATGACAAAATGTAAAAATAAAAATATGGTCAAGATGGCTTGAAGTCTATTGAAAGGGAGGGGTATACCAAATTCATATTGAGCAAAAATTGTTTCAATAATAATATATATGTTAAATCTCTCTCCAACAAAAGTAGTTTAAAATTCAACTCTATTTGAAGCATAGAAAGGGAACAAGTTAGTTGTAAGCCATTAAAAGTTTTTTATTTTACTACTTGTATTTTAATAAATTCTCTAAGTTTCCAAAACTTAGGTGAAATTTAGTTAAATATATTTTGTTAGATATTCTTCTCAGTTCCAAATTATATAAATTTCATAATCCTATAAGATAATTGTTGGTAAAAATATAATCTTTAATAAGGGTATAAACAGAAGCTAAAGTAGTAGCATCTAGAACAAGGAAGATTAGTCTCAAATTCCATTAACTGAGGAAATGAAGTCAACCTAAGTTAATTCACCAACTTCTACTCCACTTAAATGCAACATAATAACAACACCAAATGCAACTTCAAATAGTAGCTTTTTAAGTTTAATAAGTGAATCTTTCAAGGAGCTACCATCAAGAAAAATTAAATTACTAAGGAAAAACTACGAATAAGATTAATTTCCTGTATTAAATTTAAATCCTACAACTTATAATGAGGCAAAAAAGAAAGAGGAGTGGAAAAGGGTTATGGAGGAAGAGCTAGTGTCCATTTAAAAGAATGAAATATGGGAACTAACAGACTTTCCTTATGAAGGGAACGTAATATAATGAAAGTGAATTGTTAAGATAAAATTTCATGAAAATGGAAGTGTTCAAAAGCATAAAGTTTCACTTTTTGTAAAAAGATACTCTCAATAACAAAATAATGAATATATGGAAATGTTTTCCTTAGTGGCTCAATTTAAAACTATAAAACTCTCTTGACATTAACAACACAACAAAAATGAAATTTGTACCATATTGAAGTAAAATCCACATTTGTCAACAATGATTGAAAAAATCTATATCTCAATCCTAAAGGTTTTATGGTTAATGGGAAAGAAGGGAAAGTTTGTAAGTTAATGAAAGCTCTCTATGACTAAAATTAGGCTCTAATTTAATAGTACTACAATGTTAATATTTTTAATAGAATTAAATTTATAAGGAGAAAAATAAGCCTACTTTTTATCCAAAGAAATAAAGCTTCACTAATTTCATCATAGTTTTCTTATATTTACATGATATAATCTACATGGGATCAAATTATCACTTTTAGAAGAATCTAATTAGTAAGTTTGAAATGAAAGATTTGGAATTATTGCATTACTATTTGGACTAAAGATACTATAAGATGAAGTTAGCGTATTCATTTGTCAAAAGTAGTATGCAACACCTCCTGAAGAAATTCAACAAGTCCAATTGCAAGATGGTAGCTACTCTAATGAATATGAATAACAAATTAGAATAAAAAGATGGAGTTAAAGAAGAAAATCAAAAGTAATTTAGAAGTTTAGTTAGTGGATTAATATAGAAGATATATAAGATTGAACATTTATTTCTTTTTGTTAGAGTTATGTCAAGATTCATGAGCAATCTAATAATGCAACACTATGGAGTAGTAAAGAGGATTCTAAATTACATTACAAGACTTTAAATTATTGAATTTAGCGCACTCTAGTATCCAGTTTTGGATGGGTTAGCTTTATGGACAACAATTGGCCAAGCTTATTAGATAATAGAAGAAGCACTCTTAGAAATGTGTTCGGAATAGGATCAGGTTCCATCACATGGAACTCAAAGAAACAAGCAACAATAACAGTTTCAACAATTAAGGTAGAGCATATGGTGTTATTATGACAACTTGCCAATGAATTTGGCTCAGGAGCATTTTACAAGATTTGTATCATAATTAAAGAAAGGAAATTGTACTTCACTATGATAATAAATTAATGATTGCAATGTTAAAAAATCCACCACACTATAAAAGAATGAAGCACGTCAAGTTGAGATTGCATTTCATTCAAGAAGTGGTCATTAAAGAAAATCAATAATGAAGCTTTATAATCCTAAACTTTAAGTTATAGAGATATTCATTAAAACTTTATCAAGTTAAAAACATGCTTATCTTAAGGCCTTTCGTGAAGTATGTGAATTTAAATTAAAGGGTAGTGTTAAAGATAAGATTTAAAATCTATTATAGCATCTTCTCAAGATTAATTATATCGCTCGTTAAAAATCTAGAGATAATTTTTAAAAATATTTAATCAACGCAAATAACAATTAGTATCTATTTTTCTTCCTACATTTTAATAATTTATATGCTTGTAAATATGTATTGGTATTAGCTTGTTAAATAGTTCAAAAATAATAGAAAACTTATTTCTTCTTTTCTTAAAATTCTCCTATTTTCTACAAATATAATTTGCATTAGTTCTTCTCTTAAATCAGCTTATCAAGCTAATGAACATGTAGAGACTAATGAGGAAGCACTCCAAAGTCATCATTAAATTTGTTATGTTTTCAACTTTAATTTGCTTTCTTTCACATGGTTCTCATTTTTCTAGTGTGGAAGTCATCATCATTAAAGAATCAAAATTAAGAACCTTAGTTGATATCACCATCATTGGATCAATTTTTAATCTACTTAGAGTGTAACCAATTACCAAGTATTATAATAAAATTCTATCATTTCCCCTTAATTGAGTCATATAAAAAATCAATGATCATATTTTAAGTTGAATGTTATAGTGATTTAATGATTAGGTCATATTATAATCTATTTCATTCAGATTAGACATTGAAGGTATTTGATATACTATGCTTGGTAAATGGGAAAACTTTGTTTCATTTTTTGGATCGAAGTCAGACATTAATATAACTAAGTTTTAGCCAAAATTTATAAGATCTTGATTTTAATCTAAAAGCTCTACTCCTTTTTATGGGCTTTCACTAACATACTATATAGGCTGGATGTTATTTAAGAATACTTCTATTAACATTCTATAATCTAATATGAATAAATTGATGCTAGTCTCCATTGTTCATCAAGTCAAAGTTACTTTTAATCAAAAAAATTTGAAAGTTACATCACTTTATAAAATTTCAAACCAATATTAGTGTTAATTATATCTTTTACAGTAAAATTTTGCAATTTAACTTGATTCTGGACATTTAACCTACATATTGCATTATGTAAAATTTTGTAATTTGATCTCATGGATTTTAACAAATTCTGAAATATTTTATGTTTCATAAAATATCATAATTATTAATATTAAATAGCTAAATAAGATATATTTAATTGATAGTAAATTAGATTATGAAAACAAAAAATATAAAATAAAAGCTAATTTTTGTAGTTTTCATAAGTTATTGAAAACTAGAAGAAATCAAAACTAAAAAACATAAACTAAAAACTCAATCAAACAATTTTTTACCGAATTTAAAAACAAAAACAGAAAATTAAAAACAAAAGTAGAAACAAGTAAGCTTTTATCGTAAGTTAACTATTTATGAAAGGTAGTTACACTCTATATATAAACTTTAAAATAGTTGTTAACTAAAAATCAATAAGAACATTACATGTACAATAATTGAACCATTGAACAATTGTTATTTCTTTTTTCGCCGAACTCTCAGTTCCTATGCTTTGTCTTAAATGTTTCTATTCAAGTTTCCACTATTCCCTCTCTCAGCAACCTTGTCAATAAGGTTAATCGCTACTACAATTTGTAAATATATTTCCATGCTACATCTTTTCATCTTCAATAGACCATTGAACCAATATATAAACAATCTGTTTATTTTCGTGTTTTACCAATCTTTTATCTATAATGTCCATATTCATTTAAATTGCAATTGCCAGTGACTCATGCATCACTCAACTTATACAATTTAAATTTGAAACATGTTTTCTAAGTTTAAAAAACATGATATATAGGATGGAATTTTTGAAGTTTCAGGCAACTATAACCTGTAAGCTACTTTACTTACGTAAGCACTTGCAATACATAAAAGAACAAAGAAGACAATTAGTGATTCTCCTTACGTGTTATACTATGTTGTTTACATGAATTTGGGATGTCCTCCATCACTAAAAGCCTGAAACAATGCGATGATTTTTGTCCTTTAATTCTTTATCTCTCCCCATAATCAATCTACTTTTCCACCGTAAGATGCCATTAGATCATAATGTATTAGTTATTGCACGAATACGAATTTCGTACCGTACCGGTTTTAGATGGTACTGGTGTCAAATTTCGGTCAGTACCGGCCATTTTCGGTCAGTACTGGCCAATACCGTAGATACCAGAAACTTCCGGGCAATTCCGTTAAATCTCAAATCTCCAGGGACCATTTTACAAAAAAAAAATTCTAATCCTAAAAATCTACCCCCCATGACTGCCTTCTGCCGCCTCTCACTCTCTTCTATCTTCTCTCTGTCCGTCTGTCACGCTCTCGGAGTCTGCCCTCCGCCTCCTGCTTCTCACCGTTTGTCTCTCTCATGCTGCGTCGCCACCCCTCCCTGGTCTAGTCTCCTCGACTCCTCCTCTTCTCCTCTTTCATGGAATTGTGGTCTCCTGCTCGCGGCTCGCCTCGTGTCTTCATCAGCTCAGGTCGTGTCCAACCTTCGTCCACGCCGCCCGAAGACGCCGCTGCCTCCCTCTGTCACAACATCATCGGCCCACCGATCCACCAGTCGCACCACCGAAGGCTTTTTCTGGGTTTGTGTTTTATGATTTCTGTCATTTATCGAGTTTTCCTCTTGTTTCTACTTGATTTAACATTTTATTGTGTTGGATGATGAATTGGTTTATTTCTGGTGTTGAGTTGAAGTTGAAGGCTTGAAGCCTTGTTTCGGTTATATTGGTATTTTCTGTTGGTGTTAGTTGAAAATTGAAGTTGAAAGTGGAGGCGTATGCTGCTGTGCTGACCTAAATGGAAATTGAAGTTGAAGCCTAGTTGAAGTTGAAGCAGCTGCTCGAAGGGTTTGTCTTTTGTGTTGTGATTGATGAAGAGTTGAAGTTGATTCTGTTATGCTATACCGAAGGTGTATTGAACATTTGACTTTTCAGCAATGTTGAAGAATTAATGTTGAAATTACATTTCTCATTTATGTAATTGTGATTTGGAAATTGGAATTTGAAATTGGGTAGACTGGTTGGTAGTCTGGTATAGTAATATAGATATTAGATATAGTATAGTTGTTGTTGATTG